>MU869883.1:1604-36011 GCA_036418205.1 Ostertagia ostertagi | reverse complement strand
TAATCCTCATCCTGGATCGGCACGACGACCGTCTGCGCTACGCCTATTCATCTACTGGGTAAGGAAAATGTGTTGTTATGTATCCCCTTACAAGCACTGGATATCAGTATCACTTTCATGAACTCGGATTTCAAATTGTGCAATTTTACCTGAATCGGCGAAGGCAGCGAAACCAGTCCACTGTCCATAGACTGCGATTGTGGCAGTGATGCCGACATCTCCCTCGCCTTTTACGAATGTCACCTGTAATGTAGTCGGTAAGCCCGTTCGCTCAGTTATACAGCCATCACCAGCTCTTTTGGATAATTGCGTGATTTCAACGAAATATAATTTAAAAAATATTAAATTATAAGAAAAATAATCCAAAAATTTCTCTGATTATATTAACTGAAGTCATTCGAAAATTACCGGCGTGCAGGATCCGGTGCTGGAGACTCTCCCAGGACGAGTAACGCTGTTAGCCGATACTGATCTAAAGTAAGCATTGAATTATCGAAACGCTTCCACTAAAAAGATTATTGTAATTTTTTATAGTTGTATTTTTATAACTCATAAATATAAAATAAGAACGACTACACAAAGCTACAGTACCTGCCGTAGCTCTTCTCACATTCCAACGGTACGGGCCCCGTTTGGGAACGATTGAAAAGGCGCCGTCGAGGAATCATCTGTAATGACAAGTTGAAAGCACGGTCCACGAGTAACGTGTCACGCCCATCTTCATAACAGTTTACAACAACAACAGCAACAACATGACAGTGACATAACTTCCGCGTCTCAAGTAATAACAAAGTATCGGAACATATAAAAAATTCGTTGGAAACGAAATTCAAGAGCTGCAAATACAGTGCGTACCAAAAGTATGTGGACACCCTGGAATCGATTCTCAGGGGTCAGCTAAAGGCTTTTATGTCATGAAACCTCCACCATTCAACTCCTAGTGGTCGATAACCTACAATGATATTTTCGGCAAAAGATTTCGTTCTAACTTAGCGAACTATTTTTCATGGAAAGTTTTTTCTTTGTATCAAAATTATGTGGACACTTTTTGAAAAACGGCAATATCTTCAAAATCTGAATCGGTAGGCCTACCAAAGTTTCTAGTAAGTTGAGCCATTCTGTTTGGGCATGCTATGAATGGGGTCTGGATACATGTCTTGCAGATCTGTTCCCAACTAGCAAATTTCACCGACGTGTTAGGTCACTTGTGATATTACTCTTTTGTTCAATGACGTAGAGACCGCGAACCACGATACCTCTACGTTTTCAATAAGGATGAAGTCTGAGGAATACGCTAGCCGACTTGCCAATCAAAGCCGTTGCGTTTAGCATTTTTCCAAATGGAATGGTGTCAGGGACCTCCCCTGCAAAACAAGTGATTTGCAACCATGACTTTTCGAAAAAGGTTGTAGCCGGGACTCAAGCACCTCATTATAATCCTAGTCGTCTACCTGACATGTTGGCAAGTCGTATTTTGCCCTTTCCCAACAACTCCAATGCTTTCCTCTTTTGGAACTAACCTGTGAGAACCTTCTTGATGAAATCTTCGGGAATTGGTCTGTTTCTTCGAGCACATCTGCGGGTCCGACCAAAGTCTCTCCAAAAACCTCAAGACCCACCCGAATAGTGAGGAATAAGCTTCTTTCTGCCAGTCGAGTTGGTCTATGAGAGAAATTTCCACAGAAAGTCTTTTATACTAATTTTACCATTTCCACGAAAGCACTGTCTGTGTGGGTTCAAAGTATCATGTTGTTGTGATCCTTTTTTGAGTGGGAATTCCAACCTTGCCAACCTGAACCCGCATTCATATACAAATTCTTCATCTTCTTTCGTGTCGTGTGCTCAATTGATTGATGAGACACCGATTGGTCTCTTTTTAAGATCGGGAAGATCATTTCTGCGTAAAGTTGAGATAGTACGAGAAAAGAAAATTTGAGAGGAAATTAAGGCTATTCTTTTCTGTTGTTCTGAACAAGTAGCGATTGGGAATGACCCTCAGTCAAGCTTCGAGAGCTTAGCATCAGGATTTCGGATTTCTCTCCAAACATACGAGGACGCATGACTGGTTGACGTGCTATTCGCAATAGGAAGCTTCAAAAGTCATGGGGATCATTGTGTTTCGCTGTGTGGGGGTCTTTCTTCAGAATGGCTTGCCGGGGTGGAAGAAGGGAATGATGCCAGAATAAGTAACGAAAGGAGAAGTAAAAATAGGTTAGGAAATCGATGCAAAAACTTCATCTGCCTCAGGGTGTTTGATATTTTGATAGAAAAAAACTTCCATGAAAAATAGTTCGCTAAGTTAGAACGAAATCTTTTGCCGAGAATGTCATTGTAGGTTATCGACCACTAGGAGTTGAATGGTGAAGGTTTCATAACACAAAAAGCCTTTAGCTGACTCCTGAGAATCGATTCTAGGGTGTCCACATACTTTTGGTACGCACTGTGGTAGTTTTCGCCGAGGAAATTTTCGGAGAACATTGCGCAAGGCGCTATTTAACTGGATTTTGCGATGTCAGACTTTGCTATCCATTCGCGAGTTCTGACATCGGAACCTGTCCGTTCGCGTGGGGACGGGAAGCGATTTACCAGTAGCGCGCCGCTTGAGCCTCACATCCGGGGATTTGTGTTGATCGTAATTACAAAACGTGGAATGTCTAACATAAGATTCAAGCAATTTTCAATGTGTAAAGGTTATCTAAGCATATAATGGCAGTATTTTGATCAAATCGGCGAGGAGTGGTGACGAAAAGCCAACATTTATCCACTTTCTTGGAGGTTGCAATCATTCTCAAGTCAATCGTTTCGGCTTAACCACTTACTTTTTATTCTTATCGCGGCCGTGTTGTTCTTTCACTTCTTAAATTCTTTTCATTCGTTGTTATGCCACAATTAAGAAAAAGAAAAATTCTTAGACAAACTGAAAAATTGCGCACGCTTCGGAACTTCGCGATTAAAGGCATATATGTAACCTTTCAAAGAATCCTCTCGTTAAAATTACATAATAGGTCCACTTTCATTCGATAGTGTATGAAATAACCAAAAAAAGCAACCGGCAAGCGATTATTAGCTGGCAGCTCATGTGGGCTGTCATCGTCCCACGAGGCAGGCCATGTTGGGGTGCCAAAGGCATGGAATGTGTTTGTAAAGTGGCTTTAAAAATTTTTATGGGCGGAGATAACCGGCCGTAGCCAAGCAAGTCGCTCAGAGATGCGCATGTCCCGGAGGAGGAATGGGGTTTGAATCTTAAGCCACTTGCGCTTGCAACTGCTGATTCAATAGCTTAAAGGCATGGGGGGTTGCATTTCGCAGTTAGGATCTGGAAGCTGTGCACATTCGGCCATTCGGCTTGAATGCGATCTGGCCTATAAAATGACTTGCGGGGGACAGCCGACGTATGTACAAGTCAGTGTTTTTCCTCCCAGGTAGTTCTGGTTACATTATCAACCAGGGAGGGATGGAAGGTCCGGGCGGACAAAAACCGCAAGATTGAAATCCTCGGGAGGGGGGGGGGACAAGCTATGAAGATCCACAAGACATTTTCCAACTATTCACATGTTAGTTCCAACAAAGCAATGGTTAACAAACAAAACAAGGTCAAATTTATTCCATAGTGTAATCAATTGTTACAATAAACATGTTGTCGGTTCGCGTCAAAAGAGGCGGGGAGAAGAGGCAGGGGGAGAGGAAGGCAGTAGGAGGACACTCTCTTCGGCCATTCCTAGGTCTAACCTAACAGGTCAGAAGTGACATTTTAGCGGGAGGACGTGAAGCATTTTTCAGGAAATGGAAAGTTCCGCCGACTGTATGGGACAAAGCTGAATATGAATGACTAGGAACCTTTATCAGAAAATCTATACTGTGCAGAAAATTTCCAAATTTTTCAAAAATATTCTCCCCTCCCCCTGGAGGAATTCTTTTCCGAAAACACGATCCAGTCGTTTAATATGATCCACCTCTCCAATCACATAACTCAGTCCCCTTGTATGATTCGATCAGAAGCACAGTAACCCTTGGTTTGATCGTGGGTTTTGGCAGGCAGGTCGGTGTTGGACCAACGGAACAACAGCACTTAGCGGATGGTTAAACTGCTGAGTAGGCAATAATTGTTCGAGAAGACTACGGAAATGTTCATTATCGACAAGTTCCGAAAGAAAAAAAAACGGATAATTAGTTATTCTGCTTCATTTCGATTCTATGAAATGATAAGTGGAAGTGCAAGAATCAGGAATCAGAGAGCTGGAAGCAAAGAATAACAAAGAACGAGCATTTTTCAGTGGGCAAATACATGTTAAGCTAATCAAGTGAACACAGCGTTAACTTCCCTTGAGCTTTGAGACTTAACGTCGGAATTTTCGACAACCGTTGTTTGGTTCTTGATGGCCTCATGCGGAACAAAGGGCTTTATTTATAAAGGATCCATGAGTACTTCTTTCCTCCACGTTCTCTGCCGCGGAAGGCTAGAGCGCAGACAGGTAAAGGGCAGCCGCGGTTTCAGCTTTTGGTGGGAAGATAATCCGCGAACGAACGGGAGGGGTAATACAGAGGACGAGAGGGCGGGGCATGGTCATGCCGCTTGTACTGTTGCGGGCGTCAGGGATTGTAATAGTGAAATAGTGCCAACGTGTGTTGCAGCGTGCGGTTGCGTTGCGTCCCCACCACTCTAGTTTAGCTCCAGATGCTCACACTAGTACTACTACACTTCATGGCACTGCCAAAAGTATAAGGTCATCTTTCTCTAAATCGCCTATTAGCCTAAGTTTTGACGACATCTTTCGTATTGATCGATTCTTCAAAGGGGCTCACGCTCACAGCTTTGCGCTATGTAACTTGCCTCAAAATAATTCCCTACAAAGTCGTCAGTTGGAACCAAAAATCCATATTTGGCATCATCGTCAAGAACACCACAGAATCATATACAAGTTGAATTACGAACCTCAGAACTGAATTTCCCTTGATCTTCACTACCACGAATTTGCGCATACGGTAGTCGCCTTGATCTACCGTCGATGACAGCCGTCGAAAAGAAACGCGTGCCGCCGAAATCGAGGGACTGGCAAAAAGCAAGAGACAATGGACGATGCGGAGATGGCAGACGGCCAAACGAGGGGTCGGCGACAACCATAAACGGTAGATCGCAATGAACTACTACGAGTCAAAGCCAAGATGAAAAGAAAATCCATATTAAAGCTTCCCGTACAAAGTGAACATCATCGCGTAGGGTTTTCTACGCTTCTTTCAAATACAAAGATCATTTTCAAAGTTGTGAATTTCTACGCTGGTTTGAAAAAAGTGAAAATTACGGCCGTTCTGCATTGGCTCGATTCCATATGAGCTGTAGTACCGTGCCCACTTGCGAGCAATATGACTCTTCTATGTGCCAGGAGAACGGCCTCGTTTAAAGCAACGTTGGATTGGTACCCTACAGGAGACCTGTCGCGCGGCGAGAAGGCGGAGTCGTAGACAGATCAGTGGACGAGTCTCAGCGTGCTTAGCGGTTGAGTTTCAAGTTGTAATGTACTAAAGTACACCTCACGTTGCACAGTACGCGCTGAGACTCGCCCAATGACCGCTCTGCGTCTCTCTCTTCTTGCCGCTCGACGGGCCTTCTGTCGGGTACCCCGCTGGCTTGATACGCCCTATGTGGACTTGAATGTTGGCATCTATTTCGAGCAGGCATTCTATCGGGAGAACTGGCGTCAGCATTCCAACAAAGCGGAGCCTCCACCAAGCGAGGTAAACGCCGAAGAAACAAAGAAGTTGCGTAATTTGTGCTTCTGCCACGAGGTTTTTTAGGTGGAATCTTTATTTCGGCCAACGTTTCGACCTAAAAACCTCGTGGCAGAAGCACAAATTACACAATAACAACGGACATGCCGAGGTTTCAAGATGAGAGAGCTTGGAGTCAAAAAAGGAAGTATTTTTTGGTGCCTCTCTGTGCAATACAAAGAACACATTATAATAAAAATTGAAATAAATAAAAATAAGAGAGAGTAAATATTGGCTACACAATTTTCCGACTTGGACTCTTTTGTTGTCCACGCTTCACTATCGCTTATCACTGAAATTAGTCACTGAGCCGATTTAATAATGTCAGCACGTGAATACGAGCTAATCATCCGCGTTTTCGTGTCTGTTACTATCAATTTGCTCTAATTATCTCGCGCCGATGCTGTCGTTTAACTACTTGATTCTAACCCGATGAACAGCTCTAATGTCACTTAATCGTAAGGACGCCGCCCTCTGAGGATGAATGCACCGACATTCATATCGTCAGGTGTGGGTCAAGAGGTCGCGAAATTGCAGTAGCTTGCCGCGCGCGCGGTGCCGTGATGACCCATTGTCGTCGAGGCTTGTGAACGCCGCGGCCGGCGACGCTTCCAACGCCGCGACGTCGCAATTTGAACTTCTTAGCCTACGCTGCACATCGGCTCATGCAGGGCGTTAGCAATAAGATTCAGAATCGACCGAATCAATGTATTGCAAGAGCCGTGTAACGACTCGACATGGAATCGAATGCGTGACATAGGGCAAAGTCCGAGATTGCACTGATGAGGATTTTAATTGCGCTTACAAGTGTAAGTAGGAGTGTAAGATGTGGAATGCAACGCCAGCAATGGAAAAAACGGGAAGAAAGCCGTCGACAAGGCCGAAAATAGGACCCTGTTTCCAGTAGCGGCAAGGCGAAATAGCAGCTGGATCAGTGGTGCCGGCTCAATTCGTTAGGCGGGCTAAATCTCATCCCCCAGGGCCTTGGCGCCAATGGCCTTGTCAAGATCATCGCGAAAAGTTGTGTACGTGCTTTCTGCGTTGCGTACCCTTGCAGCCTTTCTCGGGAAAAGCTTTAATTTTGACCAAAATCGAACCTTGCTAAGAGAAAGAAACATGATTGATTAAACGGCTTCATACTTTCACATAACCAGATTGGTCCCCCGGCAACCACCGGGACCTCCTTACCTGCGTAAGCTTTACTCCTTCCAATGTGCTCCCATCCACTGGTGACATGGACACCTCGTGGAGGTGGCACGCATGCACAAAAAAGTGTCTTTATATAGTAGAAGGCATTACCGTAATCGTGACATGACCTTAGAATGATATTAATTGGACCTCAGGTCTTTTGGCGGTTAGCTCCCCTCGCCCTTCTCCATCTTATCCTATTCCCTCTACTGCTCTCCAGCTGCTATTGCAGCATCATGTGGAATGAATGAGACCATGCTCAGTAGGTGTTTATATAGCCGTTGGGGTGTTATCACATTGATAGCACTGCAAAACATTGATTGCTAAAGTCATAGTTACTCGATTTTGTTAACGGTCTGTTTACTTCACGAGTTTCCCTACCACTTCATTTTGCGGACGGACACACATACATACATACATACATACATACATACACACACATACAGACATACAAACCGACACACAAAGTTAGCGCTTTATAAAATAGAAGGATATCTGTTGAAAGGAAGAACTGTAGGACAGCCGGGAGCTCCACCCTTCTGTCAGGGTGGGCGTGGCTACGGATTTTTTGATGAGCATACCTATCATCTAACAAGGGAGGTCTTTCAGGACATGGAGCGCTTTTTCGAAATGGTTTTCTGCATGTTGTAGGGGCTCATGCGAGGAACACAGAACCATGATCCATTTTTCCTGAACGCCTCCAGGAATGTCAAAACAGTGGTGAAGAAATGGTCCAGAGTTCGATCCCCGGTGATGACTAATTTTTGCAATATAGTTTGGCGCCCCAGATTGCCGCCAAATGGCGCCATCGTCGAGAATAGATGTCATTGTCGTGTTCTGCGGCAATTTGGAGGCGCCAACAATCAAAATTGCAAAAATTTCGTCGTTACACGGAGAACGCACTTAGGACCAATTCCTTCCCTGCTGTTCTGGCAAATTCCTTGGGAACATTCAGGAAAAGATGACACATGATTCTTTGTTTCTCAACATGAGTCGTCTCACAACACTTACGAACCGTTTTAAAAAATTCAGCCCATGTCCTGGAAAGCCCCTACTCAGATGTCGCAAGGCCTTGCAGCTGGTCCCTCGCTTTTTCAGCACTGCAGAAAGGTGGGAGGACAGGGTGGAAGGCCGGGGGTGCAAAAACATCATTCTCCATCTATTCATTGTAACGAAACTTAATTGAATTACAGAGTCGCTGGATTCAACAACGAGTGGCACCGAGAAAATGAAGCGCATACTCCATTGGATTGAAACTTCACCATAGCCGCTCTACTCGGACGACTCAAAAGATTCTTTCATGAGAAGATGGTGAGCGAGTACGAACTGAGCGAGGTCCTTGTGCACCATCTTGGAAGACTAAATTCCCGAGAATCTTGAAAGCTAGGCGACGGGGTGTTGCATATTCAGAGCTACAGTCTCTATGAGGCTATCCATCACTTAACGCAACAATACCAGGACGAATTTGCGGGTTAAAATACCGTTGATAATGTAGTTATAGGCGACAATTTGACCGACAGTGACGAAAAAACCAAAGAAAAACGCCGAACAGGGCTTTAAACAGGGACTCCCTTCTGCGCTCAGAGATGTGGGAAGACGCGCGTTGGACGAGTTGTCTGAACTTGCCCCACTTAATGCGCTCCAGTTGCATAACACTAACATAATTACATAACACTATACATAACATAACAACATCACAACAACAAAAAAAAGAAACAATTCCAGTGTAACAGGCAGGATCACATTGATTATTTTAAAGGACAGAGTTCAAATACTCCCTGTGGTCCCAAAACGAGCGCGAATGCCTCCGTCAAATCACGGCTGGCAAGTGGGCGGTCCCGAAGAAATCTCCAACCACACCCATCTTTGGAAGTTTAACGCCCTTATTAGGCTCTTCCCAGGTGGGTTTTCTTTATAACTACACTTTGGATGTTCTCCAATAGGGCCTGTGCATCCTTTAGTGCCATTAGTTTTGAAAGAAGCAGACCCTGCTGGACTGTTGCTTTAAACGTTAAATGCTTGATTTATGTGCGGCAAGACGCGCAGGTCCTTCCTTGAGCTCGATGGTGATAGCAACGTCGCGCCATATTCTGAGAGACGGTGAACAGAGCAGGTACGTAACGGTAAGGGTAATCTCCTGCTCATGGGTAGGGTATGCTCCTGCTCATAGGGGGGGCACCTGAAGAATACTTTGTCGTGAAAAGCCTATCAACTAAGGCAACCTGTGCGACGAAAATTTTTTGTCCCACCACTCCCCTCCCCCTCCCACTGTGTTAAACCCCATAAAACTTTTTTTCGAAGAGAAGTGGACCCGCTGGAGTTCTCGGTTATTCATTCTGCGCTATAAATCATTTGTTTTGCCAGTCACGTCTCCAGACAGTTGTTCTGAGGGGTCTGCAGACACGCCCCCGCAGACGCCGGGGTATGGACCGCATGTGCCATACAATAGTCACTGATAATCTAACGGCAATCACTGATGAGTGGTAGGTGCAACGCTGTAATTGTAAGAAATAAGCTGATAAGGGTTCCATTCTCCCAAAAAACAGGAAGTAGTAATTATGAGTGGCTAGTCACTCGGAAAATGATAATCACATGCGTTTCCGCTCGAGCACCTCGTAATGAGGGGATGCGCGGGTGGTGAGGATTAATCTGAATGCAACAAATAAGTGGAGAGAGTTACGGTAGAGCTCACACATGAGCTTTGGACTCTTCGATATTTCGCTCCTAAAGAACAAATTCATCGATGCATAAAACCAGAACCAGGCGTATACTGGGAAAGTCCTCACCAGGGACGGGACGATGTGTTTGGTGAAAGCTGCATTGCTTTTCGGGGCAAAGACATAGGGAGGGGGAACGATAAAATTCTTGAGATGCGGAGAATTTTTTTTGCAAAGTCCGGGGCTTTTCCGATTTTCGTCGTTTCAGTAGTCCCACTTACATCTTGTCCCGAGGGTCAACCGTCACTTCGTACTTTTTCAAAAATTTTGCGAGCTAACCCCTTTAAAGGCAGCGATAAATTCAAGAAGGGTTTAGTGTGACGTGGTGGTGCTCAATGGTACGCCAGTAGCGAAAAAAGCAGAAAAATCCGTCAAGAAAACGCAAAACGGGACCCCCCCTTTTTGGCCGTTGGTTTTCACTCATGAACAGGTAACAGCTCAGAAAGTGGACGTATGAACGAGTTCACCGCAACGCGTTTGATGGCACCATGCCAAACCACGCTTTAATCGAGATGCTCCATTTGCCGCTGCTGGCAACGCAGCTCGTCCAAATCACCAAGTAAACTAGTGGGCGGATCGCTTTTGGGGGCGGAGTGCTTTCGAAGTCCTGCTCAGCAACCAGCGCACCTTCGTTGTGAAACATCTCGCTTCCCTGGCAGCCAAGTAACTGATTCGTGTGGTGCACATGCTTCCCCGATGCGCTCCCTCTTTATCGTAATCGCTTTGTCGGGTCCCTCATGAGGATAGAGTTGGAACGGATAGCAAGCAATTGATAAAACCCTTTGGAGGCTCATGGTGAGAAAATGAAGATAAAACAATAATAGTGATGTTCACGGAAAGAAGGATGAGTACATAGTAGAGAGGACTCAGATGACCTCCCATCACTTTCAGTTTTAGGAGGGCTCCCCCAAAACGATCACCCTTTTTCGACAACTCCCTCGCTCTCGTCATCGTGGCTATTTCCATAGCAATTGATTCTGAGTGAGATCAGTCGACACAGAGCCCAAGCCCAACTCCGACCCACAACTCCTCCAAAACATCGAGCGGAGTGGTGAACATTGAAAAAAAAAAAAACAAATCGTTTTCATCAAGCAGTGTCTGCCTGATTTTTCGTAATAACAGCACCAAATTGTCAAAAAACCTGTTTAAACACAACCCCCCCCCCCCCCCCCCCCCCCCCCCCCCCCGCCCCCCCCCCCCCCCCCCCTTTGCTGAAAATCCGCTTGATATCCATATCTTTCCATTGCAACTGATACGACCGCCGCTCGTCGATACGGACCCTCGCCCAAACCATAAGTAAAGACCCCTTCCCGTTTCTCAGACACTGCCCACTGTCCGGCATAAGATTCAATGTGGAGGTCATGCTGCCGGACACCTGTCACCTGTCGTCCCGTTGATCATCGAATTGCTCGAGCGGGCGCCAGCAACGTCTCCATTCGTCCCTGTCGCGTGCAAGAGTTGTCCAGTGGACCCTCCTCGCTCGAGGGACACGATGTCCTTCATTCCTTTCGTTCAGAGCTTTCGTGAAGAAGTCTGACCATCGGGCCGGCGGTCGTCCAGGTGTTCGTTTGACGTCCCGAGGGATCCAGTCGGTAACCGCTCTGGTCCAACGGTCATCGCAAAATCGCATGACGTGTCCGGCCCACCTTATCTTCGATTCCTTGGCGAAAACGGCAGCGTCCCTGATCTTCGATCGTTGGCGTAGTTCGGCACTCCGGATTCCCCTCTGCACTTGCGTGTATAGGGTTACTCCTAGCATCGTCCTCTCGACAGCGCGTTGGATAACGCTGACCGCATGCTCGTCCTGCCTGCGCAGAGTCCAAGTCTCTGAGGCGTAGGTTAGGGCAGGAAGGACAGCGGAATCGAAGAGGTGGGCACGGAGCCGGATGTTCTTCGTCTTCTTCACTACTCCCTCGATGTTCTTATACGCTCCCCAAGCCGCTCGTTTCCTCCTGCTCAGCTCTGGAGCTAGATCGTTCATCATATTGATTTCCCGACCTAGGTACACGTAGCTGGAGCATTCGGTGATGTTCGTTCCGTTGAGCGTGAATGGGGCATCAGGAACCAATCCGTTTCTGGTATGAAGAAGCGCCGGTATGAAGAAAAACCATTAGAAACGGACAAATAGGACTCCCTTTACCCGTTGATCTCCCCGTTTATGCGACTCTCATGTGTTACCTTCATCAACGCTAAGGCTCTATCGGCTAAATAGCAAGTGAAGGATGGCAAGAGGGTGGGCGTGCGCGGTGTGGTATGGCCCGGCCACGCGGCCTAGAGGCATAGCACCTCCACTGGCGGAACGCGCATCATACTCTGCACCCGTTGTCCTCGGAAGGGCCTGCCTGGCCTTCTCCACTAGGCATATATTCGCTCTCAAATCCTTTACAAGTCCTTACCTTACGGAAAATCTTTTTTGATGGACTGCCCATAAAATGATGGAGTGCCCATAAAATAACGATTCTGTACGTGTATGTGTGAAGTTATAATGCAGGAGTAGATGAACTGCTTCATAAAAAACGAGTGATTTACACGAGCTTTCCTTTACACTGCTTTGAAGGTAAGGAAAGCATATAGTCCCAGGGAATCCCGACAGCGGCGTCGCGCGCGGGCTTTGGCACGGACTACATCGGAGCTAAATCACTACGCTGCCGCGCGGCGCCACAGTCGGAGTCTCCTGACCCATGCCAAGTCCATCGGCTCCTTGAAATTTCACAGTTTCGCTAATCGGCCTGGAAAGGCGTCTAGCAAAGAGCTCACATAGCTATAATGAATCGTGCACATAAAAATCACTGCCCGTTCTGAGCTACACTGGATGCTTGAGGAAAAGGAAGGCAATATACTGAAGAACAGGACTGAGAACTTTCACGGCAGATAATCACAGGAGATATTGTGATAATGGTATATCGATTCCATGTCGGTTGCTAAGGCGAAGGGGAGATGCGCCTCCCACCAGCCCATTGTCCCACCGGAACGACAACGATGAGTGCGTGCGGAAATGAGGCAAATGCAATCATCAAATTCCACCGAGGCGTTGTAATCCCAAGAAATAATCACTCCTTTGAGCTATAAGGTGAATTCCGAAGCAACTAGCTGAGCTAATTAGTACAAAAGGAGGACTTGATTGACTGAGATTTCCCACATCTACTCAACAACAACGTAACAATGAGTTGTCACCGTAAGAACTACGGACAAAGGTAACATCAACGTGGGACAGGCGTCGAGAAAACTTGGCTAGTACGGCCCTCTGGCAGCTGATCTACGTCCCGAATCCTATCCCACGTCTCCTCATTCTGGTAGAAGACCTAATTTCCTGCATGATATTGTCTATCAAGATGGGTGTAAGGGGGTCTGGATTGCCCTGCAGAAAAATGTAAGTCCTCCAAAAACTTAAATACTAACTCCCAAAGATCCTGACTCCTGAATAATCTGACGCTCCTTCCAAAAATTCACTACCATAATTCGGAATTCTATACCCAGCAAAATTTCTGTCGAGAGCCAAATATGCGAACATTTCTCGACAAGGGACGCATTTCTGCCAGTGCGGCCGTCACACCTCACACCCGTAAATTTCGAACGATAACCTTTGGGAAGCTTCAAAGGTACGAAACCATTTCAGCAATATTCAATGCGTAGAAAGTAATCGAAGATATAGTAGCGAAATTCCGATCAAAAAACGTGAAATGGTAAAGAAAATTGGAATTCAAGTCCTTTTCTCTGTAGTGGATGCCAAAACTATTTTCGATGTGGATGTGTCAAGTGAAACATATATCTTTCTTTCCCTTTAAGTTTGTATTTACTTTCACTACCTTTTCTCACTGACATGTTCATCAGAATAGGAAGAAAACGAGGGATGAACCGAGCTGCCAATTCCGCTGTGCTTAAAAAACTTCTGCTAAACTGGAGCATATTTGATCATACCGTGACCCATGTCGTTTACAGTTATGTTATGTTGTAATCCATAGAATAGAGGCAAGCAAATTGGGAAGAATCCCGCATACGCTAGAAAAACAATGGAATCGACGGGGTGAGACGCGTTAACCCGCCTCTCAGTGTCCCCCACGATGCGGCCAACAAAGTGAGAGGGCGTGCGAGAACCCACGCGTCATTATGCGATCAATGGTATGTCTCGATCCAGGAGCAACTCCACGAAAGCCTTTTCTGGTGCTCAATCAAACCCACCCGCACCGACACGAATTCCGTTCACCTTATTGTTACGAAAGAATGGTGTTCTTAATAAGTTCTTTATACGTTATACACAGACAACGCCAAGCGTTTTCGCCAACTCACCATAACTCGACGAAATCGAATGCTGAGAGGATTTTAACAGATGGCCTTATGTCGTCAATGTGTTAATGTTGAATTAGGAGCGACTCCACGAAAGCCTTTCTCTGTGCTCAATCAAACCAACCACAAGGTATGTTGATTATTCGCTTTAGTTAATATGTCCCAAATAACGAATAAGGGAATGATTGATCAGGTGACAAAACACAGGCCATCCTCAGCAGATAAGCGAGATATGTTCATCTCTAACAAGACACTATTTCCAAACTGTCTAAAGCCTACTCTAATTTACGTGCTAACATTCACACGAGGTTATACAGCGGTTTTTTTCACGCTAGCTGGAAGCGCATAATTCATTCTTGATAAAATACTAATTACATATGCACCATACACCACACTGAGGACGAGCCTCCAAGTTAATCTGGTTAGCAGTGATGCATAGTAATAGCTGGCTTCTGAATGATAGTTGGAATTATTTAATCATTTCGTTGGACAAAAAGCGTATACACTTTGTGGAGACCCTCGTCACTTGTGATGTATGGTCTGCACCTGACGCTCTTCTCGTTTTTTGAAAGGGAGTATAACTGGATCCAGGACCACAGAGGTATTCGTCAACCACAATGCATGGCTACCGTTACATGCTTAAAATACCAAGGCACACCTCACGCATCTATACATGTCCTTTGTTGCTTGTGTTTAGTTGTCTGCGTCTTACTCGTCCACTGCTCTCTTCATCAGTGCACAATGTCTTTCAGGATTGACGATTTCGTAGACTCATCAACCTGTCAAATGAAAAAGTCGTTATTTTATCGTTTTCTTCGATTTTCGTAGCCCTTTTTTTTACACCAGCCGCTACTCTCCTCTTGCCTTTTCTAGTACAATAGGCAAGCATCTGGTTTGGTCACTGTTGGTGCCCGTAGGACCTCGCTACAACCTACGCAATGACATGAGGCCAACAAATTATATTTGGGGTTTTCAGACAATTCATAGCAACTGATTGCCATCACATCCGTATCTCCTTTGGGGCCAATTTGACGTCAAACACAACACAAGGGGAAATCAATCGAAAAATGAGTACGGTAATACGACTACCAAGTTTATTCAACTATTCAAAAAATTGGAGTTTCTTTAATCGTGAAAAACAGTTGTTGGCATGGCCTCTTCTAGATGGTATTCGTTTCTTTATTATACCTGTTATACTATTATTTTTTATTTTTACCAGTGCGCAACTGGTGGTGTAAACGATAGCCAATTGCCCAATCAGAGGATGGTCGATCTCCCCGTCTGCAGGTCGGAGGTTTGCACATGATCCGCAGCCTGTGAGTCATTATTTTAGATATTTTTTATCGATTTTTTTTATGTATTCGATTATTTCCTATTTTATTTGGATTATTTTCGGAAAATTTAACTCAACTACATCGGATGTACGGGTAGAAGTAGTGTAGCGGCAATGGCGCGGCCTACACGCGCATGGTCGGAGGATCAAAACTGGGCCGTACGCAATCCAAGCCTAACAAGCCTACCAATAACCACTGCCTGACTCCACGGAGTAATACCACACTTGTCTGGAGAACGAAAACATTTGTAGATATGAACCTTAACTAAAGCCTCGTTGGCCGCGCACAATCATTGTAGCCGAATCACATTCGGATGCCACTACAATCCTGAGCGGAAAGACTGCGCACTTCAAAAAGTGAGACTTGTCGATGTCCACCCTCATGATTTTTGTCCTTTCAGGCAAGATTTTGTGAACCATTGAATCTACGTCATTGAATGACGGTATTATAGGCTTTGTCTCTTCATTTATTTATTTGTTTATTGTCGAAAATTCCAGCTAAAAATGCTATTTGTGTGCTGACATAGCATTAATCTAACATTTATCGCCAAACTATACACAATAATTACGAAAGCATCCAAATAGGATGGCAGAACCTAGACAGTCACAGATCCAAAACTCAATTGAATTCAAGTGCTGAAAGAGTGCAATGCAATATTTTTGAACTATTAATCGCGGTAATTCCATAACTTTATTCAACGGGATTTTGTTATAACCAATAATATGAACTTTCATAGACAGGTGTACTATCAGAAACAATGTTAACTGATCAAAAACAAAAAAAGAGCTTATGACGGGGTTAGCATCTATTGCAGAGAGGCAGATAAGCGACCAGCTTACCGTCCTTTGAGAACTGGTGGAGTGAATAGGAGACCAGGAACTTGTAACCAAACAAATACAGAGAACGGATTATGTGGAAGAAACCAGTAACGGATCGTATACCTTCGTATATGGCGAAACTCGGGTTCGGGGGGGGGGCACGCGCGATGGCGCGGCGCTGTTTTCGTCTGCTCTACCAAAGCTTAATCACCGATGGCGCGCATTTTGAGGCTGTCACACAATGGCCAAAAAGTAACTGTTCCTGTGGACTAAGCCCTGGAGGAAGCAGACGAACAGAGGCGCCGCGTCATCATCGTGCCCCCCACCCGAACTTGAAACGTTCCAACTAATATTTTTTAATAACATTTTCACTATTATTTTATCCGGATTAGTAGACTGTCACACCATTATTTAAACATTTGAGTGGAAGAGATGGGTCGTTGGATTAATAGCGCAAAGGTTGGAAGCTCCAAAGTGACCTAAGTAGACTAAGAAAAAGTGCTAAGGTGTTTGCCGCAACAAGATTCAAGGTCGAGACATAAGAGGGCGAGCTGTTGCAAAATGTGAAGTCATGTGCAAATTACAGGAACGTAAAGCCGTGCTTTAAAGGCAGCGATTTACGATAAATGCAAGGAGGCTTTGATGTGACGCGTGGTGGTATCAACAGTACGTCAATGGCAAAAAAGCAGGAATATCCGTCCCGACAACGCAAAACGGGACCCCCTTTTTTGGCCGTTGGTTTTCATTCATGAACAGGTAATTGCTCAGAAAGTGGATGTATGAACGAGTTCATCGCAACGCGTTTGATAGCACCATCCCAAACCACGCTTTAGTCAAGATGCTCCAGTTGTGCCGCTGCTGGCAAGGCAGCTCGTCCAAATCAACAACCAAACCTGTAGGCGGATCGCTTTTGGGGGCGGAGCGCTTTCGAAGTCCTCTGTGCCAGTCACTCAGCGCACCTTTCCGTTTGTGAATGCGCACATCTCAACCCCTGGCACCACCGTATTGATTCGCGTGTGGCGCATCCCTCCCCCCCCCCCGATGCGCTCCCTCTTTATCGTAATCGCTCCCTTTGAAAGAGTGAAATAGTGATCTTAGGGAAACATCTATTAGTACTGACATCCACAAAGCAGTAACGACTCCACGGCGTTCTGCCTAACGCTTCTTTTTATGAGCACGTGTCAGTTTTTTGAGGTTTCCCAGCTTTGCTACTGCCGGAGCGGTGATGATCTCTAGAAGGTGTTGAAATTTTCGAGGGTGTTTGCTTCTTCGGCGACTCTCTTCTTGATGGGGATGCTGGCACTGCTGCATTTTTATCAGCAGCTCTTCCGGTTTTTGGAGTTTCTGCCACTTCTTCAGATGTTCTTGACTCCGCACCACCAGCAATTCCTATTGGTGTCGAGGATGACTTTTCCGCACTCTCCGTGCTTCTGATCGCGCTATTCAGTAATGCACGACGTCGCAGTGAGCTAGAAGCGCTCCTTCGGGCCAAGGGCGTCTTAATGTCTCCCGACGATACATGCGCTGGAGGTTGAGCTTCCGAAATGTTGGTAGGCAGTGGGCTCTTTTTGCTGCGAGACTCACTGGATGCTCCCACAAGGGTACTCACATTTGGGGAGGCTGTCCCCTTGCACGAATTTTCATCGGAGAAGCTAATCACCAGTTCTCGTCCTGATGAAACCATCGAACAGTCTGAATTCTTCTTCGCTTTTGTGGTAGCGCCTCTGCCGCTAGGAGTATTTTCCACCGCGCTCATTACTTGGATCCTCGGTGATCGTCTATTGCTTTCAGGAGACGCTCTCGCATTGGTGTGACCAGAGGCTTCCGCTCACTGAGTCCTTCCTTGCCCTTCAAACTTTCAGCCTTCAGAGGTTTGCGTTCATGTGGCTCGAGCTGTGAAATGTTCACGACAACAGGAGATTCATCAGGACCAGTGTGGTCGATGGCCGCTACCGGATGAACCTTCTGCAGAGTCGGAGAGCAGTTTTTCCGCCGAGAAACTTTCGGCTTCGGTCGAATGGCCGTACTTGCAGCCAGTGGGCTTTCTGTATCGCCATGGTCCGTTCCGCTCTCGCTGCTATCATGTTTTCGTTTTCGTGCCGAATTCAGTATCTTGCTTGGCGTTCCTAAAAACAACTCAATATCGATTTTGTCAAGAAAAAATAATAGGTTAAAGCTTAGCAATCATGAGAAAAAGCGTATGCGATGAGTAGCGGTGTTGATTACGTAGATCCTTTGATACGCCACGCCGTGTCGTTTGCTTGACTACATCGTACCGACATTTGAATTTACGAGCGTCTTGCGGGAATCCTACGATCGTCAGACCAAGTTTTATTTTGAACCTCCCAAGCCCAAAGGAATTCCACATGAACGACTATGGAGAGATGGAAGGTCAGTTCAGTCTCGACAGAAACCTTATACAGCAATGCAATCCTCATGGTATCACTGCTGTACTACCTTTTAGGGCGGTAATGGAAATAATGAAATCTAAGTAAATTATGTTCCGAAAGGATTTAAATTTTTGGGATGTTTAGTTTGACTGATAGCATTTATGAAGAAAATTAAACGTGAAGCGGCAAAGTAAAAAAAAAAGAATAAAGACATCCAGCATCAATATATTTCCACAAACCTGATGAAGCAGCGCTAGCATTCAACATGGAAGTCTCGACCGCACGATTCCACATCTCGACGGGATCTTCGTCCTCTCCTGAATGTTTACATAACTCATTTTATCAACTCTAAGAAAGGTAAAAAAAAAAGCGGAAGCCCTCGAGCCCCGCAGTCGTCGCCATGATTCGATCTGGAGTCTACAATATCTTCGAATAATTCGAACTCTTAACGCACTTTTCACTCTCAATCCCTGGGCTTTCTTCCGTCTGGAAAGCTTGCTGAGCTGGGTAATGGAATTCGTATAACTGTCGATTTTATTGGAAGCATCCTAGAAAAGGAAATTACGATGTTACGTATATATCCCACCCTGCGCCGGTGCAATTGCGTACCGCAAGCGATTACAGTACACCCACGCCTAGTTCTACTGGCGTTGACATTTGTAACTGATGATCACAGGCGGGGCTCGTGATGAAAGGAAATGGGAAGACTAATCAATTCATGACTTAGCACTAGTTCCGAAATATTGTACTGGGTTGAGTCATACATTTCTCCCTCCGGATAGGTGACGGGCACCGAGAAATGCTCCATATCGTTGGAACACCATGTGGGTGCCTGGAAACCATTCTAATATCTCACGTCATTTACTTCCTGACATGGAAACATAGGTGCAAAGTGCTAGCGTAGTTATAATGTTTCGCACTAGAACAATCATTGATGCCATTATGCATTGTGCAGTGCAGTGAGGGATTCGAGGGACGAAGTTCGCTTGGTACCTGAGGGGAGAGAGTTTTAATTCGTGAGATAGTTTTCATCATGAACTGCTTAGTAGTTGCGTCTCACGGCCACCTGTTTTCGAGTTGTTAGTTGATTCTATTAGCACTTGTAGATATTTCCATAGACATGCAGGAGGAGACGAAAGGAGCGCCGCGCCACCGCGTAGTCCCCCCCCCCCAACTAAGATAGCACCCATTAGCGCCTCCAGAAATCAATTCGCAACAGTAGCGCAGACGCTCCTGTAAGCGGATCATTTAAAAATTGAACTGAATAGCATTCGATGGAAGCCTCTCACAGGAAGAGCGAACAAATCCCAGGCCTATCATCTACATGAATGGCCCTCACTTTCAGCACAAGTCATCCTCACACAAGATACCCTCGTGTGGATTTCTGTAATGAAAATTGCTTGCAATCCCCCTAGTCCTAAAGCTAGTTCTTGGGGACCAGCAGGGGAGAGCGAGAACCTTTTATTCGCCCACCTTTGTGTGTGGGATTTTACAGCTTCTGCGTTGGAAGATAATAGCAGTTCTTTACGTAAGCTGTGAGCAAAAGCTTAACTATTGCGCTATAAATGGGAAAACTGTTCTCCACGATTCCAATCATTTTGCATGAAATGTTATGTTCAGTGTTCGCTTCTACTTTTGCTGGATAAGAATTTTTTGATCTGATGTCCACTACACAAATATTCACTGCTGACATCTCGATGTTAAAGCCTTGTCAGACGCAGGATATAAGTCATCTAGTCTTATTATTTCCTCTCATCACAAGTTCTACCCGTAGTTATTCAATCGAAAACAGGGTGCCAACGATAGCGGAACTAGCCGTGAGAGTACTGTAATCGCCTGCTGTACGCAATCGCACGGGCGCAGGGTGGGAAATACGTAACATCGGAATTTCACCACCTTATTAGTGCTGCGTCGCCCTTCCCGTTCCCAAAGGACGCACAAAACAAATAAACAACGCGGATTAAGATCCCAGAACAACCAAATATTAGACTCTATCATTTATTCTGTGCCGTTATTTCCCATTAGCGTTTATCCTCCCCATTTCTTGAACAGGCTCCGAACTTTCTTTGCACAATTGGGGTGTGGCGGCCGAGTTGGTTATTGCTTTCGCGGGTAAATTCAAAAACGCTCCATCAGCACAGTTCGCGGGTACCTTCAGTGGAGTATGAACGGAACTGGTGTGGACAAGTGGGGTTGCTTACCGCCGCACGGTCCAACGACTAATTCCTGGGTCGTACGCTGTCTGAACCAACAAAGCTTTCCGTCCATGGCAAGTGGGGCTCCATCAGCTATAGTTATCGCGTCCGGCAAACCTTCTTAGTGGAGCGTTTCCAAACTTACCCGCGCAGCAGAAGCAATAACGACTCGGTCGCGCTCGCCGCGTCCACACCGCAGTGTATGAAGGAAGTCTCGGAGCCTTCTTGTACATTGCTAGACAATCAAAAACATATAATTTATCAGAAATATTTGTAATTAAAGACAATTCCTATTCGATTTAGAACGAGCTAAATTCATTTTCCTGATTATTAAGTACAGCACTAACATTAGCAAGTACAGCGGAATAAATCAATGCCAAAAATGAGGCCGAAACAATTATGTCGATTAAGCGATTGGCACAGCGCACCCTGTCTCTGTTTCCCTTTCGGCGACGTGACGAAACAAATAGATTCCCAGAAAAGTTTCGTTCGAAGAAATGATGCCAAAGGTTGATGTGACTCCCACTTTCTTACGAATTGGGGCGCCTTGATAACGAGTTGGTAGTGCCCGCGAACTGTGCTAATGGACCGTTTTCAAACCTACCCGCACAGTTCGCGGGCACTACCAACTCGTCCGCGCTCGCCGCGGCCGCGCCCTAAATCGTGAAGAAAGTGGGGGACATTGGGATGTAGAGGCATACTGAAGGCTGGTCATTGTCATAAGACTTTTTGCTCTTCTTTTTCCGGATTTTTTCCAAGCCCTTACGAATGGCGTAAACAAGAGAGCGAGATCAATCACTTACTTGCAGCATGGGACTCACAACCCAAATTATTCAAATTTCTATTGCCCACGTATGAGTAAGCTGTTTTATAAAGGAGATGAACCTCACCTGACTCATTTCCGACATCGTAGTGACTAACCACTCTGGACCACCTTTGCAAGGTATCTCGACCCTTTGCGATACACTCCCGACGACGGATACATCTATTCTCACAAACCGCAGCCGTCTATGGAGGCTGGAAGTGCAGCATACCTAAATGAGTAAAATTACGGTGCTAAAGAGAAAAAACAACTCACCTTACAAAGCGAACGATCAACTTCAGGACTTCCCCAAACTGAACTGATATACTCAAAAACCTAAAACAGCTCGGTAAAACTAAAAAAGTTGGAAGAACTGCAAAACTGTCGGCAAGAAAGTCATCCTTTGCTCAGCACAAAAAGCTACAAATGCTGCCATACCTTCTCTGAAGACGACAGTTTACTTTTGGCCACTCTTGTTGTGTTCGAATACCAAATGGTGTAGAATCCGCGAAGGGGATCATCTTCGTAACTGTGGTTGAGAAGAGAGAGCTCACTGAACGACGGAGTGTCACCTTCTTGCGCTGAAATCTATAATCCTTAGATAGTGGTAACGGTTAATGCAGTAAGTAGACTAAAAGGAAATTCTTACCAATGAAATGTTATGATTTTATCTAGCAACCTTAGGAAGACAATACTGGGAAAAGAAGTGGCCTCTCACTCGATTGTCAATAGAAAGCACGCTGGTTTGTAGGAAGTACCCTAAATGGTGTGTAAGGAGGTTTGACGGCAGACAAGAATGGTAGTGCTCAGTCCGAATATGATAAGAAGGAGTAAAGGCTTTCGGTACACAAATCTTTTTGGATAATAAAAAAAAAGAGAAAGCTTTGGCCAACTCCTTTGTCTTGTTTTGCCTTTGATCAATCCCTTTTTGGGATGCGGCACGCATTCTACTTCCATTTGTACATTCGTAGTGGCGTTTGAATGCGATGTGGCCTATACAATGACTTGCGGGGCCAGCCGATGTACAAGTCAGTGTTTTTATCCTCCCAGACAAGTCTGGTACCAATTAACCGACCCCGGAGGGATGGAAGGCTTGGTTGGCCCGGGCGACTCACGACCCAGGATTGATCCCCGGACCGCGCGCGTGGTAAGCGTGCCACTGCCACAACAACACCTCCGCCCACTTTAGATAAGCACATTGTTAAGAAGTAGTATACTGTTCCTACGCTAGAAAACGTCAAGAAATCTCACCTGTTGACAGTTCTGCATCAGCAGTATCTGAATGGTCTTCAGAAATCTTCTTTAACCATTGCTTGAAACGAGTTTCATATAACTTCCATTGACGTATACCCTTGGAGAGAGTCCTAAAATCTGGTATAACTCCACAAGCTGCGAAAATTCACATGAATTCCGTTTTAGCTTTGCCTGACAAGTAACCCTTTGATGACAATGCGGATTTGCACGTAGCTTGCTCGTGGGACCACGGCTGGTTTTGGCGCGCCCAGCTCTCGCCCAAAATTAGGAAAAACTGTCCTTTAAAGCAGTTTTCTAATTTTTGATTGGGCTGTTACAAATGTTTTAAATGCACAAAGTAGGAAATTTTAAGGTGGCACCCACCATTGGGTGCCATTGTCCCACGCGACGAACATAGTGGCACCCACCGGTGGGTGCCATTGTCGTCAAAGGGTTAAACAGCATGCAAAGTCGAATCGCACAACATTTACAATTTATTCAACCGAAATCGATCGGCAAGAATTTCTGTAAATTCTCGCTAAAAGGAAACATGGCTAGTATATGAGACAAGGACTTGCATAGGCCGATGTCAGACTTTGCGAATCGCGCGATTCGCTACTAGCGATTCGCGCGATTCGCTAGCGTCCGCGGTCGCGTTGCGGTACCAGCCAATTGAGTGATTCACTGGCCGCGACGCGACCGCAGACGCTAGCGAATCGCGCGATTCGCAAAGTCTGACATCGGCCAAGGTCATTTCAGCGAGCTCCAAGTAGGCTCGGTTACCCTTACGGGAAAGCCTATAACTATGTCTGATGAATACTGAGCTCCATTTGAGAGGCACAATACGAGTTTATAGTTCGAAAATCCTATACGACATGGCTGACAAAGTTTTGCGAATCTATATCATGTTCCCAATTCCAAGGTTCAGAACCACATAATACCAAACATTTGACGTAATAGCAGTCAAGAACAGCAACGAAGGAAGATATGAAAATTTCAAACCAACTTTGGTAACAATAAGATTGGGCCTTGCTGTAATTTCATGACCATCCCAATTCTCTGCTCTTCTTCATTGACGGCAGAGCTTCAACTATGTGAAGTAATCGTTTGCCCTTATTCTTCCTAGCGATTCTGAAACAGGTCTTAATTTGAACAAAGCAATATCTCACACACAATAAAACCTTGTAAAAGTCGTTCGTTTCAGTAAGCTTTCTGAAAGGGAAATATCATTTTCTTAGCACCTATTTTACCCTATTCGCTCACATCTTTTAGTTTCACTTTCCATCTCCTTTGCGTGCAGTATCAAAATTTCACACGTTTACCCTATTCAATAAGAATCTAGATTCATTATTCAACAAGAATCTAGATTAACAGATTCAGATCCTTAACAGATAGAAAGATCTATCTGCAGACTCTGTGTCAGCAAAATGAAATTATGTGTTTTCTCCCTCAATACTAAAAATGCACTTCTTAAATGGACAACAGCTTCCAAAGAAACTCCACGATACATACCCGGTCGGAATTCCATAGCACTTTCTCCCGTTCCAAGGCTTCGGAACGTACAGCCAATACCCTCCACCTTCACGAAACGGACGCATATCTATAAACTGCCAATAAATTCCCAACTCAGCGGTCGATTCAAGGATGAAAACAACAACAGCAACATAGAAAACAGTTGAAGCAGGCAAAATATTGAGGGAAATTTTCATAAATCTGTACTTCCCGCGCTTGCAGCCGCCGCAATATTGCGTACATGACATAAAATTACAGACTAGGTTTACTTGAAAGTGCAGTGATTTTCTTACTCACGTAGAACCTACTGCGCAGTTTTATGCCTCGTTGAGTATATGTTACATTGCAGAATGAGGTGCAGTTGCTGGTGAAATAGGCAGAAGAAGAGCAGGAAGAATGCCCAGTGGAAACGCGGCTGCAGGAGAAGGTAGTTAGCAGCTTTTAGTTTTTCTCTTTCCTCCACTTTCCGTTCCGTCTCTATGTCATCAGTTCCAGAATCGGGTCGCATCCGTGATGCCAAAGAGATTTTTATATATATGCACCGGAATTTCCGCGTGTCGCGGAACATTCGAGCTCATTGGCTATTTGATCATCTCAATAAGACCGTGAAGATCGAAGACACGCCAGGAGAAGTGCGTTTCTCACTGTTTTTTACATTTATTCGATTTCTCCACAAGCTATTACGAATCGGTATTCTCTTTCCATGAGATCTTTGATAAGGCATAGCCGCGCAATGTGGCTTTGGGGCGGCTGGGGGAGCCTTCACATTGCGCCAGGATTACGGGCATGCTTAGTTTCAGGACTGAGCCCTGACCGAAGAGTCTCCGGGGTGCATAAGCCATTTTTGTTCTCTTCGAAGGTCCTTCTTTCGAGGTTCATTCCTAGGGCCCTTTCTACAGACTGATCGCCCTCCCCACCTCCCGAGGTATATTGCGCCACGAGATCATCGTATCACGCAATGGAAGCCTTTTCTCGAAGTCAACAAATTCCAAGATGTTTTAACTGTTGGAGAAAAAAGAAGTGTTTGGAATCTAGCTCTCCATGTCTTTATTACACTGATAGAAGTTTATCATCTCCTGTAGCTCCCTCTCTGTGTCACATCCAGAGGAAACGGAGAGGCTTCTACGATTCATTCGAGTACATAGTGTAATTTCAAGAACGTGGTCTATTCAGAATCCGTAATAACTTCGTATAGCATACCACAGCCTTTTTGCGGCTTCTCTGGGAGTGGAGCCCTAGAAGGCACCCATAGGCTTCAGAAAGCACCCTTCCAAGCTCACTTTTACACACGAGTGCATTGATGGGTGTTCTCTTAAAGCTCCTTGTTTCTCAAAACTCGGGGCAATCTAGAGCGGAACGAATAAGGCCTATCTCGATCTTGAAAGGTCACACAAGGGACGGTGGAGGCTGCGGTTATATGCTTTAATATACTCATTTTCATAATCATTTGTCATTATTTGTTTATTTACTTATTTATTTATTCGCTACAGAAGGTAGACGTGAGAATTTCTCTGTATCTGTCATATTTTCACTCCTTTGGAGCACTGCTAGGCCCGATGAAATAGGGTGGAAGCATCCGGTTTCTAAAAAGCTCACAGCGGCACATTCGTACGCCTTGTGACACCGAACCACTAAATCTACCATGATCACTGCCATCTAAACTGAATTCAGATCAAATCAAGGTCAACCATGGAGGTAGAAACTTTGGGGTTTCTGGTGTTTGACGAAACTCCGATAAATGCGATGTTCTTCCTGGGGAGTGCTACTAAACTACTTATCTAGTCTGATGCATCGATCCCTTCCTTCCCGTTTCAGTGCCTAGGAAATGTAGTATTTATTGGTGGTAATTCTCCAACTAATATTCCACCGTTGTTATTATCCTCTCTTTCCCTACAATGGGATTTCGAAGTATACTCTGCCATCATTTCAGTTTCCCTTCCAATGTGAAGTGTTTAATTAGATAATACTAATGGTGATATGTTCAAGGGAGAGTACAGCAATGAAATGAGTGTGGTTGGAATTATTCCAATGGATGGTGAACCCGATGATTGTGTCGTTGGAGAAGAATTTAGAGTTTGCCTGACTACCAAAGTGAGGTTTTGCTTCTACCAATTAAATGTGTTTCGCGGTCAACACAAGGATGCCATCCAAATCAAATTTCCATGCAATTCCAGATTACTTACATATCACGCTACTACCGTCATGTATTTCGTGCTCGACCTTAGTCCGTCTACTATTGTTGCGGTATTTTTTTTTACCAGCATTCGTTCTAATTCTCATAGTTATGACAAATCGTTTTTTTTTCAGGACGAAGAAAGTAACTGTTGTTTGCATACAAAACTGTTGGAATGCTTGCGACTTAGTATGGCTTCCGTCAGCAAGAGTGTGGGTTTTATGTAGTTTTGATGGAAACTTTGAAAATTTCGAATTTGTTTTTCGCGTAACTAGTTAGCGGGGGCGACGGACTTTTGGTGCGTCCGGGTTGCACGCGGCGAATCGCGCGGCGGGCTGCGCGGCGATCCGGACGAGGCAAGTCTTCGCGGGCTTCTGCAGTGGAATTCAACACGTCAAACGTGTGCAGATCGCGGATAAAATCCGCAAGGTTCTGCGAATTACATTCCAACGCATGGAGATTTGAAGGCAGCGGTGATGCTAAGGAAATTTCAATAGGAAGAGTTGTGAACAAACTAGCATAGTGCTGTTACGACCATCAGGGCGCTCATGCCGTTGGTGGGGGTTATTCAACTGAGTGAGCCAATTACTGCGCTTAGAACTGAGCCTTAGGGAGGGGAAGGATTCTGGGAGATGATGTGAGCAAGTTTGTGCTCTCCCCGATGTTTCTCCCTTCTCCTTGGCTTAGTCCTATATCACCCACCATCGGCCATCTTTCGAATGTTCCCCTAAGGACATAAAGTGCTGCGATCAGCAAAGCAGACGTAGTTTACGCAAGATAACTCTCTCTCAGAGGGAATTCCTAGTGTTTTTTATTCGCTTTGATGATGGCGCTGACATTTTCATGAAGTTTCTTTTACTTTCATCTATTTCCGCTCACATCTCCTTAACGACGCCACTGTCCTCAAATTTTTCCAAAAACGGAACGTTTTTCAATCCGTAGAATCACAAATCCGCAGAATCATGTGAATCTTATTTAAGAATCCTGTAGCATGCTTTGACGTATTTCAATCTCTATGACAGCACAAAGTCTTGGTCTTGCGTCAATCAATCGCGTCCTCCTCGGAGCTAAATAGTCCCACACAAGTTAGCGTAAGTTTTGTCTCATAGACCATGCCTACAGCGGGAGCGGAGGTATTCGCTGATTCCACCAATAGATCTAGAAGTTCCTTTCAACGTCCTCATAGATGTAATTTCTTGCCAAAATTTTAGCTCGCGCCTAGCTATGGTTTTACTGCAGCTCAAGTTTTTTTTTTGCTGATCAAATATTAGGTGGACCATGAAAAGGCTCGGACGTACGTTAATTGCATATAATTGATATAAAAATAAGACAGGATTTAGATGTGCAAATCTTCTTTGCATACTTAACCTTTGTAGACTATCCATGGCCATGCTCGCCACTCTCCCTTTATAATTTTTTTCTTGAGTTTTTGGAGGGCAGACAGTCGCCAGTCATCGATCATAATCACCAAAAAATCCCATCATCGGCGTGTTTTCTTATTACGCGTGAAGGAACTATTTAATTTTCTGTTTTAGTTCACGATTCCTGGAACTCGTCGAACATTTTCTCCACAAATTTATGTTAGTGTATGTGTATTCATACCATTTCTAGCTTTTGAGCAGGATTTGGTGGGTATCTCTGTGTTTTCTTTCTAGTTTGATTTCATTTTTGTTGTTTGTCGTCTTCTGGCAATTTTTCTCTCATGCTAAGAAGGTTTAAAAAATAATTTCAGGTGCTTGTGCAGGGAATACTGTTAACCGAAAGTAATATTAACAGTGTTCTCCATACTGTAACCCAGAAGTTTAATGATTTGTTGAATAGCTTATACGTTTACTCTAGAGGAATTCTACAAAAATGGGCCACGCTAAGACGGAGACACAGAGTTAGTTCTATGTTATCCAGCTGAATTAGATTATTTATTGGTATAGGTGTTTCATGTCATCCAAAATTATCACATCATTAGCTACTTCTTTCGCCAGTGACAATTTGATGCAGCGAGCGTGAATATTGAAATGCATAGCGAAGTACGAAACACAAGAACATCATCGTTGTGTAACGATGGGTCACCGAACAAGGTAAGACTGTTTCTGTCTTTGCGGCGCTCATGTCTTTAGTAGAACATTCAGAATAGGGCATTAAAAACCGCTGGTAGGTGACACTAGGATTAAGCCACCGATTGGGATTAAATATTAGGGAGAACAGCGGTTGCTCGCATGCTCCTCGGAACCGTTCTCCCTCTGTAAAGCTTAGTGAGTTTGTAGTTCTATGAGTGACCCACTCACTTCAATGTTCTTCCTCAGGACATGAGCGCCGTGTTCGTTGTTGTCTCTTTGTTATTGTATTCGAAAATCATTTTGTTACCACTAGATTTTTTCTAAGTCGTCAAGAATCTGGACCGTTTCAGGTTGTTAATAGTGCTCCACCAAAGCCAGCTCCCGTTCCTCCTAGAAACATCATGGATTATGTCAAAGGAGTTTGGTATGTAATTTCCAGCTTTTTTAGTATTTAATCATGTTTTATTTGTCTAGAAATGTTTGATACTTTTGCGGCCGTTTAAAGTTGAACGCTTGTTTTTATACGAGGACTGTTAGTGCTGCTGAAGATGAGAATACAACACGAAATCCACTCTGTGATGGATACATTCATCCAGAATGGGCTCTTATTTTCATGTTGCGGCTAGGTCTCATAGCCGTGCAAATGATGCATGAGAATACGCAATCGAGTTCGTTTTGGAGCATATTGTCGTCAGTTTATTGACATGGCTTATTATAATAGATATCACTTGATTTTCAGATATAATTGTGATAACTGATGCTGTATGTGGCATGCCGGATGCGAATGCTTTGCAACAACTTCTTAGCGTCAACTACGGAGCTACACAGTATCATGCTCCTTCATTCAGGTAAAAATTGCCTTTGAGAAGTTTAAACGATTAGCCGTCATGATTTTTGAGAACCTTTGGTGTTTTCGATTCAATTACTTATCTTATTTCTCTGATGTACTATTCAGCATAGTATACATCACCATTATTACCAACATATAACCAATGCGAGGGTGGGTATTCAGTGTCTCTCTTGTAGAATTTCATAGAGTTCTGATCGAAGAAATATTGGATGTCGATTGAACTTATCTCGGAGTGATTGAGAGAGGAGAGCGGATAGTCGTTCGTTGACGCAGGATTAGTGCTACAAGGCGGAGCTAAAAGAACTGACCGCCCGAGAGTCTCCAATTTTTTAGGAATTTTCTTAGCAAGGCGGGCTCGAACGACCTCAGAAAAAATAGATTTTGTCTTCCTTTGCTTTCAAGTTGAAGGCGTTGCCATCAAGCTGTCAACGATTCTTCCCATCACTGACACTGGTATTAGTTGATGCCGGTCTTCAGCGCAAAGCCCTCCCGTATTGCGCCAACGACTCAGGAAGTTCGAATTCAGAGGGAGTTGGGTTTTTACTGTCAGAACTCCCGAATCATTTAAGCAAATCTACTGCGGCTCGTGGATTTGTTAGCACACTGCACCCAGTCCACATCACCAATGAGTATTATAGAATGGTCATCGAGGAACTATGGGAAACCAACAGAACTTGATGATGTTGGATTGGAGTTAAGAACTGATTGGCGGGACTACAATTTTTCGATCGATACTCTATGAAGAGTCCACAATAGAGGCACTGAATACCCACCCTCGCATTGGTGATATGTTGTTAATAATAATGATGCATACTATGCTGGATAAGTAGATCAGAGAAATAAGATAAGTAATAAATCGAAAAACACCAAAGGTTCTCAAAAATTGTGGACCGACCTAATATATTTTTTGCACTCGTAGCCAATTTGAGAGATTCGTTGCAACTGCATATGTTCTTTCCCACTTTGTAGCGGTAGTTGCTCAGCCTACGTATAGTACGAACTCCTAGAATGTTTGCTTAGACGATAGAACGTGAAATCGTGACTGGAGTTTCTGTTCGAGCATTCACTTTTACTTGTCTAGTATTACTTCTTCCCTCGTATGTGATGAGAAAAATTCTATCAGGACATCTAAAATTATGAGAACGCCATAATTAATCAGCTGCAAAGGACCGTATACGTAATGAGGCTTGTTTTGGCAATGGCATCATTCGACTATTTCATTTTCTCGCGATTGGCGACGTTCGGCTTGTTACCATTCCGAATTGTCGTGCCCGCTGTGCGATCATGGTGGATATGAACGAGATACACGAGCCGTTGGTTTGCTCAGAAGATGAGGAGGAGGTTGATGAAAACGAGTACAAACCGCTGAATCCGTTCCACAGGTGTGATGGGTGTGTCTTCTTTCTTACAAAGGCTACTAAATAGTGAGGGGGTTACAGTGTAGAAGGGCAGGCTGACAAAATTGTGTGCGTTTCTGTCGTTATCCATTCACATAAACTGAGTGAAATCGCTCTGAGCTTCAAACTTTCTAAAGCTGCCGTTACGCAGGGTCTGTTCGAAATGTCCGAGGAAATTTTGTGTTTTTGAATTTGGATTTCGCTCTTTCTTTTGAGTTTTCCCACTCCATGAGAGTTTTATTTTTAAAGATTTTTCCTGCTTCATTTCTGCGATTCATTTCATGAATTTGTTCGTGAGCGATAAACCTACAATTTATGGAGCTGAAACTCGATCTGCTCTTAAAGGAATCTTGCGCGGAAAAATCATGATTCTATTTCAGCCATAAATCACTGGCTTGAGACTCATTATCCACGATAATAGTGAAAAGAACTGAAGTATTGCTTTCGTTTTGATTAGAAATTCGAAAACTCGAAAAGGCTGCTACGCGTTCGAATTGCCCACGGACGTCTTTCACGAATGCTGGCGACGGGGATGCTCAAACTTGGTTCTTGGAGTGCATTCACTAGAAGCTCTTTCTGGCCTTCTGCTTCGTTGCATTCACATCTTACACTTCTACTCCATCCTATTCCATCGATCGATTTGTCTCCACTCTCCGAAATCGCGCGCTTTAACCCGATTCTCTCATTGCGTCGCCTGGTACGTAGCCGGCCAAACGCCGTCTTCTTTCCATGCCTCGCCTGGCTCTGCCTCCTGGTCCTTCGATGGTCCATAACGTGTAGTTTTTGTACGTTTGTTTCTCTTCAGAAACCGAATCTTCATGCGTGAAACTTTGTGTGCTATTTCCAGTGATCACAACTGACATATTCATGTTAGGAAAGAGTGCAAGAATTTTCCGCGCAAGATTCCTTTAAGCTCGAATGTCGCGCAGACCTCGTCAAACAGACTGTGACAAATTTGAGAATACTGACTATCGAACGAGATTTTCAATATATCAGAGAAGTATGATATAAGCTTTTAACGCGTACCGCAAAGCAGCAGGAAGCAGCGGGTCATATGGATATGATGCCGCGATGAAGCTGAATTATGGCCCACTGCGCGAAGTGGCTGTCCAGCCATTTCGTCAGCTCTAGTCGTCATGCATTCCATTGATGGTAACCGTGTCTCAGCGCCGTTTCTGGCATGTGCATCTATCTATTGATGTGACTGGGAGTTTCTTACCATTCTTTGGCTGTTTTACGTGAGCACTGTCTATTTGTCCTTGGCTGGTCCCGGCTAAACCCCTTTGCTTCCGTGCTGCCAAAGGGGAATCCTGGTTAGCTGACGCAGTTGATGCGATCATGGATTGAAGAGGTTTGAAGGATATCGTAAGCTTCTCAATAAATGCCGGCTACAGAGGTTGCTATATTCAATACCGTATCGTATGAGCGACAAAGTACAAAAAGACAGTGCGATTATTGCATTTGTGCCGTTTTTTCTCTGACTCCTCCACAGCTCTTGAAATTTCAGCAGCTCTGCTTTGTTTGTGTGCTTCCAAAATGCCCTTTCAAGACAATGTCCTTTACTAATCTCGATGAATGAGAATAAACCACCAATTACGGCACAGTTGTCAAAAGGAGTCTTTTGGCAGTATCTAAAATAATAGAGATTTAATGGAAACCTTTTACAGATGTAGTGAGGCATCGTACATTTTCGTCGATATATCTAGAATTTTGTACATCCGCTTGAGAGAAGGGTTCACATTAAAGCAAGGTCAGCATTTTTGGAGTTTTCAGTTTTCTTCTTATTTATTTGAATTAGGTAGCTTCCGTCAGTTTCCCTGATTTTTTGTTATAGTTCTGAAATCATCTACTAAATTCTCGTTTTTAGTAAGGCTCTGCAATAATGATACGCGAATCATGATCGTTTTGAGTATGCCATTTCGACCGTTGGTTTTCATAGATTACACCATAATAGCGAATTGGCCTTCCGATAAGATGACTAGGTAAGTTATTGGCATTGATGTATTCACCTATTTATTTTATTTGATTTGAACTTTTTTACGATATGATGCTGAGATCGCCAAGTCAAGAGATTGCCTTTTCTTGTTGATCACATTTCTTCGCAGTTTATTTATGAAAATCGATTGTGGAATGATCTGAGTATTTAAATTTGGAGCTGGAAGTCACGCGGTCATTCGACTCTTCGGCTCTGCCTGTATGTAGCTTTAGAAGGAATGTTGTGATTTGATCTTCTCGTATGGCTTTTATTGTCTCCTTTGACCCATTATTCTTTTCCCTTCACTCAATAAGATATCTTTTGTCTCAAAGCACAATGCAGTGGCCCTCCAGCTACACTCTGACTGTGCGGGAGAAATTATTCTGAAGCTAAGAAAGTCCTTCACCTAACAACTCCATGACAGAAGTAGTACAACAACATGGATAGTAACGAAAATACGGGGTCTCAAGATGAGTGCACTTGAAGTCTACTACAAAAACATTTGAATTAAACAATGAGCAACTAACGAGGGACGATTCAAGAAACGTACTGCCATACTGGTAGCCGTTCATGGGTATTTTTGTGTACTTCAGAGTGGTTTGAAGAATTGATGGCAGAGTAGGTTCTCAGCAGCATATCTATTTTCAGAGAGGATGTAACAATAGATCTCGTCATACAGGCTCCATATAATGAACTGAAAGACCTTTTATCTGAAGGACAATTTCCTAATGCTGTGAGGCAAAAGCTTGTCAAGTCGCTAAGAAACCTGATCGACGAGTAAGTTCCCATTTTTTAACTTTGTTTTGTATACATAGTCTTATTTGTTGTGCGTTATGCAAGCTGGAAATTGCTTTCGTAATCGATTAAATATGACAGTATGGAATGGATTTTTTCCAGTAAAGTAGTTTTCCTCTGGTTTAGAATCACGGCCTGACTAATGATCACTTCCTGAACCACTGCTTTGTGTTCCAATAGGAGAAAGTGGGATATGATATCATGAACGGAAGTGCTTCCTCCGTTAGCTAGCAAGTTACATACTTTGCAACGACTAGTTTTCCGACCTTTTCATTTTGATTTCCGGTAGCATACCCGGTTTACAACTGCAAAATATTTTGTAGTTGCAAACAAAATCGCACACTTGCGATGGTCGCGAAGAACTAGAACTTATCACGCGTGCTTTTGAATGTTCTTGATGCTGTCTGACGTCATGTGTATTACTACTACTGCATTACGTTGTGGGAAGCGAAAGTACGAAAGAGGAGCAAAGTTGCTTGAGCTTGATTGAAAACGTTTTAATACGTGAACTCTATTGGTTCCATAGAACAAAAATCGATTTCTTAATGTATTGACATACCGTGCTTTTTTTCCAACATCAACGTTCCAGCATTCTGGAAGCTGATCGTGTACTGTTACACATCCACGCTTTTAATAGCGATCCTGTATTCTACACCATTCCGATCGGAGTGTCGACAAAAATACCGATATTTACATTGGAAGACAAAACGAAGGAGATGAGCGTTTTTCTCGGGTAGGGATTGTTCATGTGGTTACGAGTGGTTGCTTGGTGGGAGGTGGAAGTAGGTCATCTTTTGTGATTCACATTTGCTTCAGAGTTGAACAAGAAAATGCGAAGACCTTTGTGGGTTTCTGGAGTTCACTGTGCCAATTAAATGAGAAGTCGTGGTGAGTAATGTTCCAGTAGAGTTATTGCATTTTTGT
>MU869882.1:12742-36729 GCA_036418205.1 Ostertagia ostertagi | reverse complement strand
CGATCCCATAACCTCTCGGCTAAAACCAGGGTCAACCCTATCGTTGTTACTCTTTGGAATTTTTACGACCCCCCCCCTTCAGGGGTGGATTTGATACGACCCCCCCTTTGTATGTGACACTTGTGTAGAGACAGTGTTTACCATCAATATTTAATTTCTACGTAAGTCATCAAAGTCATTAAAGATGAAACTTTAGCAAAATCCACGACAGATATTCATCGCTGCTTCCAAACACGAAAAAATGAGATGCATTCAAAGATATCCGTGTACTCCAAAGGGTTACCAAACTAGGAGATGAAATAAACTGAACCAGTGACCGGAATATTGACAATATTACCTGATAAAAACTTATGAGAAGTCAGAAAAAATTATCGCTCCAATTGAAATACTGAAATCCTTCACGTTCTTCAATTGCAACACAATTTTTACACCCCTCTTTCTAAGGCTATAACTTCCTTCATATTCGAGCTTCTGCGCCGAAGTGATTTGATTTGGAAAATTCAAATTATTCTCTCTCCAACCATGGGTAAAAATTCTTCGAAAGTTAATTTAATAAAAATTTAGTACGTTGTTACTTTTTTCTGTGCAAAGCGACTTTTTGACCTTCAAACGATCATAACTTCCTTCAAAGTCATTCATTTGGGAAGCTGAACACGTATAATAAACTACAGGATTCAAGCTTTCTAACGAGCACCCAAGCGTTCCTGAAAGATCAGCAGTTCAAAAATTAGTCCCGTTGTTACTTTTTTTGAGGGGTATTCTTCAAGCCATTTTCCCGAAAACGCGGGTTTTCTTAGGTTTCACTGCCCGTAACTTCTTGGAAGACCAATGTCATGTTTAACTTAGGATGTGCTAGAAAGCTTCGAGCATGCGCTTGCACTACATCCCTTGCCTTGGTGCGCGCCACGCCTCGGGCGCCCTTCTAATTCGCTGATTCATTTGAAAGCTCATTTAGAGGGAAGCGTGGTTTATAGATGCTCCAGTATCAGTCATCTTACGAAAACGTAACCGTGCTGGCTAATATCCGATATTACCAATATCACTGCCGGCCACCGAGAAGAGTACGACCCCCCCTTCCAAGCTCAACTGAGTACGACCCCCTGTTGTTACTCGAACACGTAAGGTTACCTGCCGCAACAACACCTCCGTCCGCAACACCCCTTCTGAGTCGCTTGCGCCGAAACCGGGCAGTCGCACAGTGTTTTATTGCGTTTCAATATCAGTATCACTGAGCAGGTGGAGCTAGGTTTGTGAGACTCGTCCTACACGCCCTGCCTCTATTCTAAGAAGGATGCGGCCAGAACGGCGGAGGTCCTTATGCGGGAGCGATCGGAGGTCTCCCTTGCTTTCTCTTTCTTTGTCAGACCACTCCTCACCTCCAATTTCATTAGTGAAAGTCCTTCCACACCAAGTTTATCCCGATGCTTGCTTCTAATAGAGCAGATAGCACGCAAGTGATTATGCAAATGATAAAAAATGTATGGCTTAATATTCAGTTCTCCTGGAATTCGCTTGAGCTAAATTTATTTACCTAAACTTTCCAACGAGATCCACAACAGGAAATCCGTCCAAATGCATTTAATCATTCGAGATGAGATCTCACTAGAGAACATCCAAAAAACTTGCTCAGAACTCACAGAAGCATCCGCTTGGCTTCTCGACCTGCTCATTACCGTACTCCAAGCGGAAGGAAGTTTCCCCGACAAAACATGCGATTTTCGTACATAAGGGCGGAGTGAAAGAACTCAGTAGCTTGCAGCCATAAAATTTCCATTGAGTTTGAGAAATATCTCTCTGGGGTGGTCCCATTCCTTAATGGTCATTAAGCGCACAACCCATAAATTTCAAAAAGATAAAACGACTAGCCCTAGTCAATCACCTTTTTTTGAGATGCGCGCATTCTTCTACAAAAAACCGTAGTAGCTTTTGAATACGTGCCTACGGGGACTATGCAGAATACGCTGAACTGCAGAGCCAGTTGATGAAATACATGTTTAGTGTCAGACCATGTGCGTCAGGACGGGTGCCTTGCACTTCTCCTCCTCAGGTCAGGTCACCTGAAATTGAGACACCATTCGTATGCCCGAAGCAAGCTCAGGACTAAGCCTAGGCCTAATTGTAGGCTCAAACATAAGCCAGAGTAAACACAAACCCAAGCCTAAGCCTTAGCCTAAGCTACCAGGGGGTGCCTGATCGGCCATGACCGACATGTCCTACAGGCTTAAGCATAAGCCTAAGCTTAAGCCTGAACCCAGGCTTAACTCGGATTTCAAGGTTTTCTCCGCAACTCTGGTGACCTGACTCTAGAACAGCTGAACGTCTTCTAAGACGAAGGCACAACACAGCTGCTACACTGTAGCTCGCATACAAAATAAAAGGACATAGAGTATGTAGCGTAGATTCATCCATTTTGAGATGCGCCACGCATTCTTCTTCCATTTGGAATCGTACATATGTGGTGGCCTCTGGAATGCAATCGGTTACTATTGTTTTGTTGTACTGTATGTTGTATGCTGTATTGTTTATTTATTTTAGTCAATGACTTGCGAGGATCAGCCTATATACAAGTTAGTGTTTTTCTTCTCCTACGCAAGTTTGGCACCAATTGACTAATTTTGGAGTGATGAAAACCGTTAATCATTTCGTTTATTGCCGCCCCGCTCACAATCCCTGGTTTAGAAATGAATAAAAGAAGTATTAGTATTTACGGTGGTATTAAACCTGCGCTAGACGGATATGTGCAGTCAGGCAACCACGCGAGCGGTCCGGGGATCAAATCCTGGGTGGTGAGTCGCCCAGGCCAACCAAGCCTTCCATCCCTCCGGGGTCGGTTAATTGGTACCAGAACTGTCTGGAAGAGATAAAAACAGTGACCTGTACATCGGCTGTCCCCCGCAAGTCACTAAATCTTATTCAAGTGCCAGTTGTAAAAGTGGGGTCAAATGTGTGCCGTATCCCAAGAAGGGATCGATCGAGACGAATCAAGACAAACGCCTTATCCTTTTTGTTAACCGCTCCTAGTTGCACATCGTTGCGTTGGTGTCTGCGTCTCGCTTAGCCTTTGTGCTCCATCGTCTCGAAGTGTGAACCCTCTTTTCGGCTCTCAGGGTCTCTGAGGCTGTATATGATTGGAATGAACTCGTCAACCGCCCAGAAACTTATGGTGTTTCCTACTTACTTTTACTTTTTCTGATGATTTCCCTTTATTTTTCCTTTAATGAGGATCCACTCCGTCGTTCTTTTGGTGTTGCAATATTGGCATATGGGAAAATGTGACGTTGATTTGGATATATTATGTGGTGTGTTGCAGCTCCCTCGAACTAAGATCTCTTTTTTTCTCGCATAAGATCCGTGAGGAGTACATTTCATACTTGCCTAAAAAAAGCAGTTTTTAAAAACTCTGTTTTTGGTAGCATTGGGTCCAAGTTTTTACGCCCACATCCATGATTTTCGAATTGACCTGTGCTTGAATGTGTCCAGCCTTCTTTGAATGGCCTCGTAACTAATTACTGGTCTTCTCTCGAATTACGGCCTCATTAAATAAAATAAAAAGGATAAAGCATTTGCCGTTGATCAATCCCTTTTTGGGATGCGGCACGCATTCTACTTCCATTTGTACATTCGCAGTGGCGTTTGAATGCGATGTGGCCTATACAATGACTTGCGGGGGCCAGCCGATGTTCAAGTCAGTGTTTTTATCCTCCCAGACAAGTCTGGTACCAATTAACCGACCCCGGAGGGATGGAAGGCTTGGTTGGCCCGGGCGACTCACGACCCAGGATTTGATCCCGGACCGCTCGCGTGGTGAGCGCGCCACTTGTCACTGATAACTTCCTATAGCATGCGCCGCTTCACTACGTCACTGCACCACTTCCGCCCAAGGACCCGCATTGTCCATAAAAAATAAAAATCCCCATAGTTATTTTTACAAGCTCCGCCCGCGGCTAACACCAAAAGCCCTCGACATTTTTTCAGCCCTATTTTTCCTCCGCCAATCCACGAGAGCTTCTCGTATGGTACTTATAAGCTTGCACGCTCATAGTAGCGTAACTGCGATTCTTGAAGTCCAGCCATCAACTGGTATTAGATCCTCAAAAAATGCAACCGTGCAACAACTTCTAAATTTACTTCATTTTGTAGAAAAATCTACTGTGGAACGATGACCAGCTGTTTATGTAGGAATAAGGCAGAGGCTTTTTCAATTTCACCAAGTTTGTAAACACCCGTGGTATCTCTTAGAGTCCCTGTCGAGTTGCCACGGAAGACGCGTTTTTTTTTTCGTTAACATTAATCATCTCCGGTGGAGCTAGGCCTTTCCTTTTGCTCTTTGAAGGAGCTTTTGTCTAATGAAGGAGGAAAACTCATTACTATTGGAAAGTGCAATGTTTTACACGAATCATCTTTGAAGTGCACTTTTTGTCAAACACGCTTTCGCCTTTGGATTAAATGAATCCTAAGACTGTTCCTGGAGAAGAAATCAGGCAGTCTTGCCCTAAAGGTGAGGGAAAACTGCGCAGTGTTAGTTTCTGCTTCTGAGGATGACAATTCGACATCATTTGAGGTTGCTGGCGCGTGCAACCATTGACCATCAGGGGTCCAAAAAGTAAATGGTTCGGAAGCGAAAGGAAGTTGTGTATATGGTCAAAGAGTTTGATGCCAGCGACGTATTCATAATTTTTGATTCATGCGAGAGATCTCGTATGAGATTTGGACGGCACTCTTAGGCATACAGGGAAAAAGATTTTTTGAGAAGTTGGAAAAAATTTCACGTACTTCGAACATTCTCGAGGATTCGTTTTTAGACTCTGTCTATACCCTTCACCAGAGGACCGTGGTTTTGCGGAGACAATTCTGATAAGATTTCTGGTGGTTTCAGGTGACTTAGGATCAATGGCCCCTGAAACTCAATCGAGTGGCTCAATTGGGGCAACAATTTTGCAGATGAAAGACTGAGTGACTTTTCCAACATGACGACTGCTCTGGCTATGATGTGCCTTGCTGGCTGGTTCAAGGGTATTGGTCGCTTTCAGCTTACCGCCTTCCTTGGCTACAATTGAAACACTGGTTAAATGAAAATATCATTCCTTAAATACTATAGAAATCCTGCTAGAGATATACAGTAAATCTATCTGCAAAACAACGGCAGAAGTACAAGATCCGAGAGACGATGGATCGCAGGAGATTTCCTTCGTAAAACCCCGTCAGTACCCTGGAACGGATGGTCGCCTACCTGGCACGCGCTCTAAGGAAGAAAGTCGTACTCTCCATAATCTCCTGCAGCTTATACTCTGTGTCATTTGTGCACTGTTAGTGTACTTGGTCGGGGTATATTAGTGTACTGCGTTCTTGCAGACAGTGCAAATTGTGGCGGCTTCTCTATAGTGTGAGAACCTCCTCAAATATTGGAGAGACCCAAAAAGACCGATGGAGGAGTCGCACTAATGAGGTGAAGGGGTGATGCTTTGAACCTTGCTTCATCATCTCATTTTCCTTCTCAACCGGCCCATGTATTTGGTAGAGAGGTAAGTTTTCAATACCTCCAGAAAGGTGCAATTTTTCTCCGGCTACACGATACTATAACATACTGCAGATCAATGAGACACGCTTAAATCTGACCTGAACTTCCCAGGCAGCGATTAGTCGTGGAATCAACTTTAATATGGCTCTTCGGCGTTATTAATATGAGCACTGACAACAATGCCGATAGACTATCGACCTTTTCCGGTAAGCGTTTCTCTTAAGTGTTGCGAAAAGTGAAAAAGAGGTTTTGTTCTCATCGAATGTCTGAAGAAACTGCCTCCCTTTCAGCGCAGCAATTCTTGTAGCGTCCCAGGTTTGAGTAAAGCGATGGAGGGAGTTGAAATCACAGACGCATCGAATTGGTTTGTTATTTTCACAGAAAATCGGACAAGAATACGAGAAGCAACGTTAGTGGAAAAAAAGAAGCAAAAACGCAATAGAGAATTTTTCTTGTGAAGTCGGCCACGATTAGGGCAGGAGAGCCCAGCGCGGCGAGGAGAAGGGGAGCATATGAAGTACCTTTCCCCCAGGAGGCCCGTCGCGCGGCAAGAAAGCAGAGTCGTCGGACGAGTTGCAGCGCGTGATGTGCGAATGCAGGACTTGCAATGGGACACTCTTTTAACGACGCGAAATCTCTATAGTGCGCGCGCGACTCGTCCGCTGAATTTGCCTTTTTTGCCGCGCAACGGGCCTCCTGGGGGTACCCCGGAGATATCTACTTTAGCCGTGCGTAGACGCAAGTGCGTGCATGGATAAGAATGGCAGCGGTGGCTAGCGGTCAAGGAGGAGCATGGCTTTCCTTGCGCACTTTGGATTTGCAACGTGCCACCCCCTGCCATCGGGGGTTCATGCTACCTCACTCGAGGACAGTACCCCTTCGAGCATCTGCTCACGACCCTTTCTCCGAAGAAACGTGCTGGGATTTCCTTGGTTCAAGTTAAAGGAATTCATCGCCAGATCCAGGCATGTAGACTGATGGTTGAAATTCACAGGAAATGATTACCTTTTCCAATAACGACTGTTGTTAGATTTCGTTTGAAATTATGCGTGAACTTTATGAGTGTGTCAATAGAAACCTGACGAGATTTGCCTAAGGCAAGATGGGGCTGGAAGCGGCCGATAAAATGGCGGTTCGCTTTCTTATGAATTTTAAAGCCGCTCTCCGCCAAATCAAATATATCGGGTGCAATTGCATGTTTCATAACTCATTTTCCTAAAATACGTTACGCTTTTAAATGTTTGTTATGTAAATATTTTTTGAAAATTTCTTGAGTTCTGTAGAATTAGTCGAGCTGTACTTTCTGCGAGGTTCCCTGAGCCGCAACCAAAATATTACGAACGTTTTATCCAGTTAACGTTTCGGCCTTATCACCGTCGTCGGAGCCTGGAAATGAGAAGCATATGCCTATTCCTAAGGATCAATCGATCAATTTGAATTAATTCACGCCATGTATTCGAGAGGAAGAAGTTTTCAAACAACCTCCAAGATGTCAATTTTTCGCGATCTCGGGAAAGGACTGCAGGATACAACGCAGAACAGCTTTCTAAGGTTCGATGGGAAACCTCCACCGACGTCAGCGTGTTTGTGTCTTGTGGGTGGATCAATTTTTAAAGTATTTTGCTTTTTTCTTGAGTAGTTAAATGAAGTCGACCTGAGCGAAAAAAAAAGCGCCACTTTGTCGAGTGAAGACCTAGCTTGCGCGACCGGTTCTTCTCTCGGTATCCCGGCTGGATGCGCAGACCGCGGGACGAGGTGTATCATCCGGTATTGACGTACCTCAATGCATGGTGTTCTCGAGAGGACGAATATGTGGAAACCGACGGCCTTTGTTAGAAGGTGGAAGCAACACTGTGTTATCCGTGGTCACTGGCCAGCAAAAATTTGAAGCGTCCTTAGGTTTTGAGGTACTAAGTCCGATGGGGGGAAGGGACTTGTATAAATCGCAGACGCCAATTCATGACCTGTCTACCGAATTTGGTGTGTTCTTTGATGCGACAAGAGAATTGTGGGGAGTCTATGCAACGTTAGTGGAAAAAAGAAAGAAGCAGAAACGCGATAAAGAATTTTTCTTGTGGAGGTTTTATGCGCCCGCGAGTGGATGGTGCCCTGCGAGGACAGCGGAGCATGTCCTTCGTCTTACGTAGGGTCGGTATGACGCCCAAGTATGCAGTGATAAGAAATTGCAGTCCTGATTTTTGTGGCGTTGTCTAGCGCGCTAAAAGCGGAGCGCATAGCTTTTCTTGTGCGCGCACTTTCAGCCTTGAACTAGGTTGCCCCACTCCTGCGAGTTCATGGAGGTTCATGCTAATATAAGAGGAAGCTTACCCCTTCCGAGATCTGGAATCACGGACCCTTTCTTCGAAGAACGTGCTGGGATTTCCTTGGGTTTATGGCAGCGAATCGCCTCATCGTTGAGACTTAGAAGCATGTAGACTGGTGGTTGAAACACAGAAAAATGATTATATTTTTCAGTAATCGAACTAGATTTCGTTTTTGGAATTATGCGTGAACTATGAAATATTTAATAGAACTACGTGATGTCCTCAACCTGTGGCATCTACTATTAACCGGCCCGATAGGTTACTGATTCCCTGTTATGAACTTTTGCCTCTCATCAAAACATCCGGTGATAGATGCATCTGTTGAATTTTGCCCGCCAAATATTACACCTTTTAATTGTTTGTACTGAGTATTGCTCTTGAAAACGTTCTTCAGCTTCTGTAGAATAGTTGAGCTGTACTTTCAGCGAGGTTTCTCGAGCCGCAGTCAAGACATTATGAAGGGTTTATTATTCGATTAACGTTTCGGCCTTATCGCCTTCGTCGGAGCCTGGAAAGCCAAAGATAAATGCGATTCACCCCCCCCAAACATCATTTCAAACTTCAAGAAAAGTCCCATAGACCCAATGTCTCTAGGAAGGCATCACAAATCACAAAACACTTGGACCCACCTTAAGAAACGACCGGACTTGGTGTAGACCACCGCTAATCTGACTCACAGGGGACGGCTTCAGATGACCTGGCCCCTCGGCCTGAAGCCGATGGCAAACGAAGCCCACAGAGGTCAGAAAACGGCGAGTTCGTTAGTTGTGGCTAGGTGATCGTGTTCATTTTAGGGGACCTGGCTTTAATGAAGAACAACTCATGGGCTCAAGAAACCTCGCTGAAAGTAACTCTCGCAATGCCAAGATTTCACCGAGAGTCGAACATGGACACTAGTTGGGTGGTAGTTTCGGAGTTGTAAGAAATAGTTCCGTGTTCGTACTTCCAACTCATATTGCAACTTTATAACGTACTAATTGCAAGGCTCTCTGCATGAAGTTTCAGTGCTAATGTGGCCAACCAGCTTGTTTTGTTCAGAATGCGTCTGTGCTATAATAGTTATATCCCTGAAAAGAAAAAGGAATGCGCATGGGCGCTAAGAAAGCACGAGAACACATTTGAGCCCCGTCTGAGGTTTTAAGGTCAAACTCACATCCATAACTCAGCATCGAAGTAAGGTACATCCATAACTCAGCATCGAAGTAACCGCGTGTGATTATCGTGATTGAGTGGAGCCGTAGAAGAGAAAAAAATCGGTAAAGCTTTTGCGCAAACAGCTCACCCCAGCTGTTCAAACTGAGAAAATCATTATTTTTATCGATGTATATCACTGGATAGGCGCAAATAAGCTTTGAAAACAGGAAGGGATTTCTGAGAAGTTCCCCGAGCTATAGATAAGAACAACGAAATTTGCCGGAGAAAGCTGTGAAAACTTTCACAGGTGGAGGAGACTGGCCAGGGTGGCCACAGGTGAATGGAGCTGTCGTATGGCAGCACGTTCTGCACCCGTAACCGACTATGAACGCAGAGTAAGGCCTCGGCGAACTCAGTTATTCCTAAACAAAGCCGACTTCAGAAGGGCTAGGCGAATGAAAAGAAATTACTTTCAAATGCTGAGACTATCAATGCAGGAGAATCATTTACCGACAGCCATGAGTTGAACAAACCATGAAAAAATTAGATATTTTGGGAAATTTTCTGCAAAGAATTATTCGCCATTTGCTCAGCGTCACTATAGCTACCACTAGCAGCACTTTTCAAGATGTCAGCTACCCAAACCCAATAAATCCACATTAATTCAATTTTCAAATTGTGAATGGCTCAGCTGTTTGTGAAATGGCAAAGTGAATGCTGGCCCTTTTTCGTGAATGATGGAGGAAATAATTGTGCAAAATTGATGGCAATATTGATTTTCCCAATTGTCAAAGAAAACAAAGAACGCCCATCTTTCTTTTTTCGTACTTTGAATTCCCGTAGCTAAACAACGCCTGCTGAGAAATACTGGCTAATAAGTATCCGATATTCTTCCTTCAATCGTACTTCTTTTACAAAAGGTTTGGCGCAAGTCCAGGCCTTGGCCTAGAAGCTCCTTACTCAGCACTTCAAGCTACCACGTTTATTTCGTAATCTCAGATGTTTTCTTTCTTATTGGCTGACGTTTAGGACCACCCAGAATTCGATTTCAAAAGCTTTTCGCCAAAACGTCAAACAAAGTTTACCTAACAGCCTTATGAGGAGTTACCAGAATGCAAGGGATCGTGGGGGTTTTTTGGGAAAAAATTTCTTCGGAGCTATACGTCCCAAGTCCATGAACCACTCTAGCGCGCGATGGGGACGAATGGACACGTTGCTGGCGCTCGGTAGAGCAATTTTACGATCAACGGGATGACAGGTGATACAGGTGAAGCCTCAGGTCAGGGCGGAAGTGCTGTGGTAGGTGCCGTGTGCAGGCCATCATGGCCTGGTCCGAGAGGTGAACGAAAACAGCAAAGTGTTCATCACCTGTCTTCGTAAGCCTTCAATATGCAGGTCAAGTCGCATGAAGCCTGCCTCTGAGGCAAGAATTTGTGTGGAGTGCATGGCGCATACCAGAAGGAGGTGCGTACAGTCAGCGCTGCTTTCTGCTTTTTACCTTGTTGTCCTTACCTTATCCTTTTGTTCTAGTCTCGAAGCACTTACCCTGGAGGCAGGGTCAACCCTACGTTGCTACAGGTAACAACGGGGGGGGGGGTCGTAGTTTGTTGAAGTTTGTGGTGGGGTGGTCGTACTTGTTTCGGTAGCGCGAAATTACATGTGATGAGGATGAGAGCGCGCGGGAGAAAATTTGCCGTTTCAGCGTATATATACCCCTCCCCCGCTGGACGGTGTTTCTCTAAGGGAAAAAGTGGCCGTGAAGAGGGGGTCGTATGAAACTTCTCGTGAAGGAGGGGGGTCGTAAAAATTTTGCAAAAAGTACCAACGATAGGACCGACCCTGCCTGGAGGTAGTATACGACGGCAAAGTGATTACAGTTACGGAGTTACAGCATCTTCCTTAGACAAACCACAAAATCAGCCCTGCTCCAAGCTAACGCGGTTTTTATTCCTATGTTGTACCTGCGATTGACTTGTGCTACCGTATTTATCTCTATTTCCCAGTTCAAGGAGAAGTTTTTCTTTCTTGCTGCAGATTTCTGAGCTAATGGCATAGCAACTTTAGCGTGCTGACGTACACCAGAACGTTTTCCATGGAAGAAAACCTTTCACCTCATTGTCTTTATATGTGGCGTCAACAATTCAATGATGTCCGCCTTTTGTTGGCTATGCAGGACACCCCGATCCATGTAAGGGCTTTGCCGTTCCTTATCGGAATTTCCATGTAAATATGACAAACGTAAACCTCCATAATGAGGGCAATTAAATAGCTTTGAGACCTATGCAACCACATTTGGTGGACGTTTCCATGACCAATATTTATAACCCTTCTACACAGGCCCAAATACCAGCTAGAGAAATCAAACCTGTTCCTGAAATAATCCATCTGTCTCGGGTTCAATATCATTGGCTCTGCCTAGCCGACGTCACCTATTCAGCCACCTTCCCCATCCAATAGATTTGAAACGAGTTTACAATGTGTTTAAGTGTGTTAGTGTCAGCCGATATTTGAGCCTTGTTCCCTTCTGTTAGCGGCTCGATTGTTCAACATTCCAAACATTCTGCTATCCTTCGGCTCATCGTCTCCATCATTCATCCATCTTCCCTCTTCTTGGCCTCGCTGCTTTTCTTACTACTGTTGTTGATGGAGGTTTTTCTAGGTGTAGAAAATTTATTGCTAGCCTTTCCGTGCCACAATGACACGAGATTCTACCGAGAGGATTTCTGCCTGGGAGGTTCCGCCCCCCCAGAGTATTGCGGCTCCATGTCAGGCAGCTTCCATATCAAGCTCGTTTCCCAAACGCTTCCCATGTGAGATGTGTCTTTCAGCAAAAAGATGCTCGGCCGTAGGAATTTCTATGGCCATTCTAAGAAGTCCAAACACCAAAACAACCTAACACTTTTCTTCTGAATCTGTTGCGCTTACTCGGTGGTGTGTAACTTCTCATTGATAAACAGTACCCTCTCAGCATTTTCTCGCAGGCACTGTTAAGTTTTTCAGGTGCTCAAAATGCCGTTAACAACCTATTATTTTGCTCAGAAACCTCATATACGAGGCTATCTGCTTGTGTTGTCCTTCACTCAAAAGTGACGTGAGTTTCGAGACAAGAGCTCATTCTCTATGAAAGTATGTTTGCATTTTTCTCAAAGCACCTCCTTTTCGTTTTCTTTCGAGGATCATTTCCACGTAGATGTTTTCATGTGCACTTGAATTTTGGCTCATTCATAGGCCCCATAGCCCCCTTGAGCTCTTGTTGAGGTATAGGCTATAAGAGGCGCTGCATGGAACTTGCACGGTTTGTTGGATGAGAATGCCGAGGAACCATTTCGAACCAGAGGCTGAACCTTTTGCTCCTTCGTCAGGGACCCAACCCTTTTCATTTTGAATATTTGAATGTTCATTTGAATATTTTGAATATCAGATGTGATATGGGGGAGGACGTGAGGAGTGAGGAAGACGGGGATGTAAAATGATGGTTCTTGTAGCAGGATTCCAAGAAAGCCGAAACTAATCCCATTGCTTCCTGCGATCGCTAATAGGAGTTGAATGCCTAGCACATCCCAAAGGAATTACGCCACATCGGACATTTCGTCACTTGTTTACTAAGGGATATTCAAAACCCCCTACTATGTAGCTGGGAAAGTATGTAACTCCCAGCATTTCCTATTTTTACAAATTTTTCTTTCGCTTTTTTTCTTTGTTCGCTTCTTACAAATCTTCCAACATTGAATTTTAAATCTTCCCACCTTCTGAATTTTATAAATAGGCTTCACGGATGTTTACCAATTCGCTTCAGTTTCTTCATGGAATGAACTCCGTTCGTTCCTTCGGAGCCTTTTGATTTCTCTCCCTCCTTTTCCTTTCTCTTTTTTCAGCTGACGTTCCACTTATTTCATGGAAATTATAGTTTTCCGACCCCCTATTCCATTTATTGGACTTTCAGGCCATTAAACTTCAAATTTTGTTCTCGACAAATTCTATGCGCATTTGTTTTTTGACAACCCAATAGCAGTTGGTTGGGACCATAATCTTATCAAATTTATTTTATTGTATTGAATTCGTCCAACCATTTTAATGTCATATGTGAAACATTGTGGAAAGGTACGTAATCGGAATGAGGAATATTACAGCACTCCCATTAGTCAGCTTGGCCCCTCAGATGTCACGGGTGGGTGGGACGAAAGCATTTATTTTGTAATATAATACAATATCATATATGTCGGTATTGTCATCTTTTTTCAGAGGCTTCTCAACGATTCTGGCACGCTGCACTTTTTAGCCGGTTTGCGGTGCTCTAAGCTACCGCAACTGACTCTTTTTTGCAACCGAGAACGTGTGCACTAAGAAGTACTTTCTTCGAGTGAGACAAAAGCAATGAGTTCTCCGAGAAGCGGTTTTCTTCCTGACTCACTTCCTTTCTGCCAAAGGAGCTGTTATCATTGGTTACGTAAAAAAGGGTTGACGCCTGGCCCTGCACTGTGATTAGTTACAACTTTGATCTTCTTTCATTTTACTACTAGATTATCCGATGTGAATTAACTACTTAATTTTTATTTATTACTTCTTATTGTTTTTTTTTTTTTTTTTTTTCTCTAGTCCAAGAGGGTAATCCTTCATTTTTAAGATTGTTTCTACATTTATTTAGCAGCAAACAACTCCTCCAGTTACTCACCGGTGACCTCTGAGAAAGTCTTCCTGTTCCAACAGTATGCGTTTTCAGCGAAGTTGTTTGAAACCATAAGGACCTGGGAAGGCACGAGAAAAGCCCATCAATGAGTAGCGATCGGCTGGCGCGTTAGATGCGCGAATCCGGTTACACGATATCGGGATGATAGGATAGGGTGGATGAGCGTAACCCTATAGAAGATGCGATACGATTAGATAAGAAAATACGGCTGCTTGGTAGAGCGTGCACTCCAGCATGAAAATCGAACGATGGCGATAACCGTATCATATCTAGCACTTTGCTACTGCATCCCCTTCCACATCTGATACGGAGGTGCAAGTGACGAACCGGAAGTGGTTTTGGCGCCTTATCATGCCATGATAAGGCGCCACTGCCCCTGAAGCGTCACCTGTCGTCTCGTTGGGTAGGACCCTACCCAACCACTTCCCTCATCATCTCCATAGCGATTTCCGTGACCATTTCCTTAAATGGCGCTAGTGCCTTGGAAAGTAAGCTGCAGCAGCTGCAACGTTCGCGCTGTCGTCTGGCGCCCACTCATCTGTTGCGCTCTCTCGCCTCATACTCTCCTCCCGCACCAGTCTCTCTTTGCCATAGCACAGCCGCATACTAGGTGAGCAAGCTTAAAGACAGAACCGGTAACAGATTTTTTCTATACTGATGGCATATTTCGCACCAATACTGCTATTGCAGTGACGAACTTGTATTCGCGGACGAGAACCAAGCCAGTTTGATCCTGGGGCATGCCGCTCGACAAGAAGTATTATAAAATTTGACAGAGAAGGAAATACTGAGGGGAAAAGCAAGTGATCTCGTTGGATTTGCCATGACGTTGACAAGAGAGATAATTCAAGCCCCAAGTTCCTTTGCACGTACTCCTATTGTTTGGGTGCAGTGTGCATGTAAACCGAGGAAATTTCTTAGTCTTTCCTTGCGCTTGACGTCAGCGTGCTTGCTTGGAAACGTTTTTACGGTGGTCCTGCAGTGCACCGACGACTTGACCCATTCTCTCTTATGAGCTCCGTGTTCACAACCATAATCCTGTGCTCCTACTACTGCACTCTCGATGATGGGTGGCCTTCAGCTTCAGCTAGACTTTTCGCACCATTCAATCCTTATTCCCTGCTAGCGCAGTAGAGCAGCTATTCAAGTTGATAGCTAGGTCACACTGCCTTTATGTCCAGTCTATATCTTCTACTTCGACAAAATTAAGGGATGGTGCAAGCGTTAGTTGTATCAACTTCAAGGACGGGTTTAAATACAGGGGTAGCCAAAAAAGAAACCCTTCCCCATGGCGCACATCATCGAACTTTTCGTCGCACAGGGTGCCGATGTTGATGAAAGTTTTACGGCAAATATCCCTTAGATGTCCTCCCATAAGTAGAAGCAGGCCCTCCTTCACTGCCCTCACCGTCCTCAAAATATGACGTCATCTTCCATCACCGTTGAGCTCAAGAAGGCCTACCGTAATCGCTCCAGTCTGAAGCTGCTACAAAATTTCTTCAATCGATTTACTACAAATGCTTCCTAGGGACAGTAGCTCTGAATATGCAAGTCCCTCATGACCAGCGTTTCAGATAAAGTAGTGATGGTCCACGATCCGTCGAGGACCAGGTGAGCACGAGCCGTGCACAATGTTCCCATATCAAATTCTCCTGATGTCGTCTGTATAGAAGGCTATTATGATGTTCAATGATCGATTGAAATGTGCTCCTAAATTTCTAGATGGAAGCACTCGGTTCGAGTCCAGCAAAGTGTAATTAATGCCGCTTTAAGGTGAAGTGAAGTGCCCCTTTTTTGTCACCACTATAATGCTAATGTCCATGATATTTGAGGAGGTCGTGTAAGGGGTTTCCGGAGATGGACGGAGAAAGAGGGAAGAAAATTAGGCGGAATTATGTAGGAATTGTTGCTCCAAGTAGTTATACAAGATCTCCTACTCGGCTCAACGAGATTCTGAGAACTTGCAAGAGCTTTTAGCTTTTATCCACCAGTAGAACACATATGTCCCACTAGGATTCGATGGACTTCATCACTTCGACGACAGCGCGAGGCGCATTTGCTCCGCATTTTGAGCATCGTGTGGGACATCGCGAGGCGCAGGCGCCTGCAAATTTCGAGGAATAGTGAAATGTGCTTACCTTAGCAAATGTTTTCCACAGTTTGATCCATTTCGGATTTTCTTTATATTCTCATTAATATGTGCACAAAAACAAGAGCAGCAGAAGAAAACACAGACCCTCACGTATGGCCGGCCACCTGTGCTCCACTGCATCACCTCCGTTCAGGCCATAAGTTAGGGCTGTTATGGCTTTTATTCGGAAGACAACAGGATGGTAGATAACCAGAAAGAAATTGCTTTCGAATGTGATAATAATCATGTAATTCCTGCAGTTGTGGAAGAAAACGGTAGCCTGGTAACGTGTCTCTCAATAAAGTTCCAATTCAGAAATAAGGCTGCTATCATACCTTTGCGCCGTGGCGGTCAGTGCGGACGGTGTGGACAGTGTGGATGTTGCGAAGAGCATCAACACGCGCATTGGCGTATGACGCGTAGTTGGCGCATAGTCGGTGCCTTTCGATTGATAATGCCAATTTCATTAAACGCGTGTTTTTATAGCTGTTCCACGTGCCGTGTGCCTTCAGCTCGTGTTTTTTTAGCAAGAAACTTTTTATTTTGTGTACGAATCATTGTTCTCAATTGTCCTGAACGGTGAGCGTCGTGCAGTATGTTTGAAAGTGGGTGTAAGCCCCTGGTGAGTTCATCAGTGCACAAGCACAAATAATAATTCATACAGAAAAGAAAAAAGTTCTAAGCTTAGAAGGCACCAACGGAAGCAAAACGGCACGTAAACACCTGAAAATATAGAGAATCTATAATAAATTTGAAATGGATCGATCGAAAAGCGTCGACTGTGCGCCAAGTACGCGTCATGCGCCAGTGCACGTGTTGACGCTCCTCGCACTCCGCAATGTCCGCAACGGCGCAAAGTATGAAAGAAGCTCAAGAAACCTATTTAACCAAGAGACATCTACATAGAAATGCATCAGCTTGATAGTTAGGATTAGCTGCTTTGCACACTTTCTTCTGCAGTGCATAAAACATTCTGTTAAAGGCAAACTCCGGAATTAAACTGGTGCTAAGAGCGCTTCGCAGTGATAGCTTAGCTGCGGAACGACCTGAAAGTGGAGAGGAAAGCAAGAGAACTCTTTGGGAACGCTGAATTAAGGCCTTAACCTTCAAAAGGTCGGATGTGGTACGATGGCGAGACAGGGCGATCAAAGAAGACAAAATACGCGAGAGAGCACGTCGTTTGAGAGCACGCTGATCTCTACATCAATGCACGCTGATCTCACCACCATCTCGCGGTGGTGGAAGCAGGGTCAACCCTACGTTGTTACGAGTAACAACGGGGGGGGTCGTACTCAGTTGAGCTTGGAGGGGGGGTCGTACCCTCTCGGTGGCCGACAGTGGGATTCTTGGTAATATCGGATAATAGCCAGCACGTTACGTTTTCGTAAGATGACTGATACAGCATCTATAAACCACGATTCCCTCTAAATGAGCTTTCAAATGAATCAGCGAATTAGAAGGGCGCCCGAGGCGTGGCGCGCACCAAGGCAAGGGATGTAGTGCAAGCGCATGCTCGGAGCTTTCTAGCACATCCTAAATTAAACATAAAATTGGTCTTCCAAGAAGTTACGGGCAGTGAAACCTAAGAAAACTCGCGTTTTCGAGAAAATGGCTTGAAGAATACCCCTCAAAATAAAAAGTAACAACGGGCTAATTTTTGAACTGCTGATCTTTCAGAAACGCTTGGGTGCTCGTTAGAAAGCTTGAAACCTGTGGTTTATTACACCGTGTTCAGCTTCCCAAATGAATGACTTTGAAGGAAGTTATGATCGTTTGAAGGTCAAAAAGTCGCGGTTCCAAAAAAATAGTAACGCAAACCCCCAAAAAAGTAACAACGGGACTAATTTTTGAACTACTGATCTTTCAGGAACGCTTGGGTGCTCCTTAGAAAGCTTGAATCCTGTAGTTTATTATACGTGTTCAGCTTCCCAAATGAGTGACTTTGAAAGAAGTTATGATCATTTGAAGGTCAAAAAGTCGCTTTGCACAGAAAAAAGTAACAACGTACTAAATTTTTATTAAATTAACTTTCGAAGAATTTTTACCATGGTTGGAGAGAGAATAATTTGAATTTTCCAAATCAAATCACTTCGGCGCAGAAGCTCGAATATGAAGGAAGTTATAGCCTTAGAAAGAGGGGTGTAAAAATTGTGTTGCAATTGAAGAACGTGAAAGGATTTCACTATTTCAATTGGAGCGATAATTTTTTCTGACTTCTTATAGTTTTTATCAGGTAATGTTGTCAATATTACGGTCACTGGTTCAGCTTATTTCATCTCCTAGTTTGGTAACCCTTTGGAGTACACGGATATCTTTGAATGCATCTCATTTTTTCGTGTTTGCAAGCAGCGATGAATTTCTGTCGTGGATTTTGCTAAAGTTTCATCTTTAATGACTTACGTAGAAATAAATATTGATGGTAAACACTGTCTCTACACAAGTGTTACATACAAAAGGGGGGTCGTATCAAACCACCCCTGAAGGGGGGGGGTCGTAAAAAATTTCCGAAGAGTAACAACGATAGGGTTGACCCTGGTGGGAAGCGTTTGATGGTTGGAGGCCCGTAAGGATTAGCGCCCTAACCGCGCCGATTTTCGCGACCAAGTTGAAGTGATCTAGGTAGGTACGCGTATTTCCCTCGCCGTATCCTTCCTACTAGTCGGACTAATCCCGGGGTTTGCCTTTAAATCAACAGCTGTTTCTACGCGCTTTTTAATGCCGCTGTATTTTTGAATTATTCGCTACTCTGGAGAATAGATTAGAATTAGATAGCATAATTGAGACATGGTGAACATCAGGGAGTGTAGAGAAGGAAAATATACCACAATTCAATGCTTGGAGGAGGCTTTGATTTTTATTACCATTTCGAGAACCTTGTTTATGAAGATTCGATCATTTCTTGATTGATCTTCGTCATTCTCTTGCCCTCACTGATTTTGCCGTTATTTTTAACTTTTTAATTATTATTTCTTGACCGGCGTCCAGTCCCGTGTGCCAAGAGTAAAGCCTTTCACGTGAATATCAGTAGCATAGAATGGTTGCCGTTTCCACTGTAGGGAAAGAGCGACGTTTCAGAGAAAGTTTCGCCTGCCAACGCCTTTGATTTTGACGACTGCCTGATTGGAGCAATTCATATGCTATGCATTTTTATGAGATCGAAAATCTACGATTGTTGCATCTATGGAAGAATTTTGCTCCCTTAAAGGGCTTGTTCGGGAATTATGTAAATTGCGCTCTTCACTATTTACATTGACTCAATATTCCTTCAGCAGTAAACACGATTTACTGCAAAAGAAATGAATAAAAACCCAACTGCAGTAGAGCCAAGGCAATTGAAGAGGCAGTAACTTCATTGGCCTCTCCCAGAGAATGTTCTGATGTTGGTTCTGAAGAATCCAGTTGATTAGCGCTCTTATTCAATAGGTATGAATTGTTCAGTGGGTTTGATCCATGCCAGTTTTCTTGCTCCTTTCCTTCCCTGATCATCAATGTTATGTAGAGAACTCTGACTCTTTCTTTCACAAGAAACGAAATAACCGTTTTCCTTCCACGTTTAGCTTCAGACTTGAATTGAAACCACTAAACCTCATCGACTTGACAGTATCCTGAATTGGCAAAAATTTCGACATCAGCCCTTTTTGGGTTTCCCGAGCTCTTATGTTCGAAACACCGAAATTGAGGGAAGAGTTTACATGGGGAAGCAGCCCATCGGAAATCGACGTAAAAATGGTCATTTCTGCAGGGATGAAGAAAAAATTATGAGAAACGACTCAGAACCGGAGTAGTGGGCCCTTCTCCCTTTCCTTCCTTTTCTTTTCTTTTCTTCTTCGCCCCTTTCTTTTATGTGGACTCTCATCGCTGCTGCTCTCTTCTAGACTACCGCTCTATCTGCAGAACAGTTGGAGGTAAATGGCGAGGGGGTGGGCGGCAGCGAGCGTTGCTGATATGGCCCTGCTAGACCGGCAAGGGCATTTTCTCTGCTGCGAAACGCCAGTCGTCCCGCAAGCTCAGGGAGCCAGCCTATCTTTTAACTTACAAAATATTTCTACCTTCTCAAGCTCCGACTTTATCGTGAACTTCTTGTTTTCGATGGCTTCTAGAAGAATGAAGAAATCTTGAAGAGCTCTAAGACCCTTCAAGCGATTCTCTAGGCCGGTTGCTATGCTATAAACTGGTCGCAAAAGGGAAATTGTAAACAATCTTGAAAAGTATGAAAAAACCCACCTTTGAACATGGCTTTGAAGTCGGAGTTATGAAGTACTGCCTCGTATTGCTAATTTCCGTTCTAATTTGATGTTCCATCATTTTTCAATTTCAAATTTCCTCATAACAGCTGCTTTAGCACAAGGAGATTAGGTAATTATTCAATAGCAAAATATGTAGAACTAAGAACTAATTTTGCTCGCTATTTCCAGGTGCTCTAGGAGGGGTGAAACCAACATTGAAACCCCACCAACTCGACTGAAGGGTGCATAGACCCAACCTTTTTCTGTCAGGGTGCAGAGGATTTTGTATTTTGGAATCCAATTTTGTGGCAGGAAGATGTTAATTCTTGAATAAATGAGAGAAGCGTCTTCTGAAAACGGAAGCATTGTTGTTAAAGTAACCATTCCCAGAGCCTGGTGGGATAACAGCTGTCGATAATGAAATTTTGATACCGAAACTGAAAATGAAGAAAGAACTAAAGCAAACCGCCGATGAAGCTATTACAAGTATTCTCTCTCGTCCGCTCGAAATAAAGAAGAGGCTGGACCGAACGAGTTGCACGAAGTTGCTTGCTCCATTTCACACTAACCACACTATCCCATGTGTTTTTGAATTGGCCAAGTCGAAATCCAAGTTTCGTGTTGTAAAGTGTGCACGAGATATTTCGTCCACATTACTCTTATCAGACCATTTTGTTAGACCCTAGAGCCACTGCAGCACACTTTCGAGATGTGAAACAGAAACTCGTGGGCTTCTGCATGCCACTCAAACAGTTCTTCGACACGATCTCGTCTAGGGTAGTTGTTTTAGATCTTTCCAAAAAAAATTTCAAGAAAACTTAGCTATTCCGCCCTTCCAGCCAAATATGTACAGGGTGGTCCAAAATTATGAGGACCGCGTGCGCGCGCAGTCATATCCACTTTTTTCCGTATCGCTCCATTTTCATCTCGTTTTCTGTGCACTATGTGAAAGGGTACAATGTCTTCTTCCTAATGAAACCAAATTTCATGAAGTTCTCAAAACTAGTGAAATAACTACTTCACTTTGAGTCAGTCCTCAAATTGAACTCACTAGGGGCTCTGGCACGTTACATCTAGCAGCAGTCTAACCTATCAGAGAAGCCAGAAGAGAAGCCCTTATGAGCAACAGTTCAACTCTTCAATAAGTTTGGAACCACCACAGATGGAAAATTCGGGGACTCGAAAGTTACAGTTACCACCAGGACAATTATCAGATGCAGAAACTAGGTCTCCCCTTGTCGACTTTCGTACTCCCAAAATGAAAAAATTGATGTGAAAACCCAGCCAGACACTCTAAAGACTCCACATCTGTAGTGGATAGAAAGCCACACGAGTAGTCTACTTAGAACTTCTTACAGGACCGAGCCAAGAATAAAGCAAAAATTTCCAAAAAGCGATTTTTCGAGTTCGTTGCTTTCGAAGAATTGTTACAATGGAACCATCCACCTAATAGCTCTAGATTTCTGTATTTCACACCCTGGATGCAAGCGCAAATAAATGCAACACAAAAGTTTGATTCCCTGAAGAAGGCAGAGCAGAAGGCCTGGAAACATTTGGACACGCCTTAGTTGCGTGCCACCGCACGCGCCATCCCCCTCATCCGAAGGCTCGTGTTAACGGGGGAAGTGGCAGATCTCAATTCTATTCTGGAATTACTTTGAGGTAAGAGTTACAAATACTTCCCAGAAGTTGGTTTGTTCCATCAAGCTACTATGCGTTTTTAACGACACAATGTCTTGGTCCTCATAATTTTGGACCACCCTGTATACCCAATCTTCTCGCACAGATGATCGACAATCACAAAAACGAATTCTCAGGAAGTTAGGCTGTCCACTGTAACCTTTGGCATGCGGCTGTGTGTATTTGTTGAAGGTTCTTTATAGGCATGGCGTATGATTACTAAGAGCCCCATAAGGAAATATTGCGAAGTACTGCATGAGTCAAATGGAGGGGCTCCGATAGAAGGATGTCGTTTGGGCCTACAAAAGTAAGAAATAACGACTTTTTTATATTTCAACAATCATTAATTTCGCAAAACCTATTGTGGTTCAAGTCGCAAATATAGCTTCCTTGGAACAAATTTTCAAAGTGTTCTCCTTACTCAAATCGAATTACTCAAAAGTGCATCTGATCCTTCATTTATAATTGGTTTAAAGAACATGATCAAGCAAAAAGTTAGAAAGCCTCACTTCGCACTAAGTTCTTCGGCAGCACGAAAAAGAAGTCGAAATTGACTTATACCTGGCTGACATTGGCTGGAAAAGTGAAAACAAGGCCTAGAGGCTTCAACAGGAACTTATAAGGTCCGAAAATCAATTGAAGGGACGGATGGACGAAGTCAACATATGCAGGAGTTATCTTGCTGTGGCTGAACTTTACATTAATTGTGGGTTATTCTCAAAAAATGGTGTTCGAACTGGTCCGAGTGAACCCTTCACAGGTGTGAACTATTTGTTCGCACCCCATGTGCACCAGCCACGGTGTTTTTGACAGTCGTTGAGAGCTCAAACGAGTGCGACAATAACGGACATTAGGTCGTACAAAAACATAAGCGGGATTCGTTTTCCACGAAGTAGAGCTCTAAATGCGCTGCGTACTGACCTTTTCAGCTCTTTCTGTTAACCTTTATTTTAGGCATCTTATATGCACCTCACTCGTCCATTGTTTTCTAGCGTCTTCAAGTCTGCGCCTGGTGTTTGTTGTCAGAGTTTCCGCTCGTATCGCTCAGTTAGCACGTTGACTGCGGTGTGACGCGCGTCACGTTTTCGCGCAGAGAAGACTCGTTTTTCTTTGTTTATATTGACTGTGACTTTCTATGTTTACATTAATTTGTTTTTGCCAATGATTCGGATCCGAAAAAATATATACCCGTATCGGTAAGAAATCACTGATAGGGGTGAAGAATACTGATGAAATTACGAGAAAAAGGGTGCCGCGTCTTACGAAAACGGCTGTCGCCAACGTATCAAGAAGGGTCGCCTTAATTTTCAGTGTTCTTGACAGTATATGTGAATTAAGTTTTTCCACACTTATGATTTCCAGCAGACCTCTCCTTTCTTTGGGCGCAATACCCACACAAAGGTAACCGCTGGATTTGAGACCATTGCTTCTTGTGGACTCTTTATCTAGTGAATGTGGTAAACGATATCCATCAATCCGACTTCGAAGGGATCACCCATTCACAAAATTCGAACTCAGCCTTTGTCATCACTTTTTTGTGCTTTACTATTTTCTGAGCGCACAGTTTCGAACTTAAGGGCAAAGGTCGAACTCAGTTTCAGTGAAGAAGTCCCTCCGTGGAAGGAGGAGCGACGCCCGCCACGCACTGGTTACGTCTCTTTCGAGCTTCTTAACACATCACGATGACGCCAGGTACTGAGTCCTTGAGAATCCGTGCCCGCCCACCATTTGATAGACTGCCCACCATTCGCAATGTTTCTGCAATGCTCTCCCGGGTGTGCGTCATATGGCGCGATCCCATTGGCATTGGAGCGCACAGGCCGTAATTACCACATCCTGCTGTGGCCGGACAACTCGTCCGCGCAACACATTCTGTTCCGTTCCTCTTGCCTTGGCATCAGGCCAACGAAGCTACCCACTCTTTTTTAGATCTTTGGGACTCAGCGAGATTTTTGAGGGCCCAAATTATCACATCGATCAATTGCTGAAGTAGCAGCTGTGTGATACGGACGAGTTGTCCTGGATACTGTGCGCTCTAATGCCAATGGGATCGCGCCATATGACCGCCTCCCTGCTCTCCCCACTCGGACTTCTTCAACCCTCTCCGCGACACACATTATCTCCCACTTCGCTGTCTGCCTCTTAGCGGTACACTTCTGCGTACAGCATGGATGACCTTATTCCAGATGTTTTTCGAGAATCTCTTTCAATTTTTTCTTCTCTTCCCCGCATCCCATCTCTTATACAAGCAGGATAACCACGTAAATCATATCCTGACTTTTGTCCA
>MU869882.1:0-11961 GCA_036418205.1 Ostertagia ostertagi | reverse complement strand
ACGATGACGCCAGGTACTGAGTCCTTGAGAATCCGTGTCCGCCCACCATTTGATAGACTGCCCACCATTCGCAATGTTTCTGCAATGCTCTCCCGGGTGTGCGTCATATGGCGCGATCCCATTGGCATTGGAGCGCAAGGCCGTAATTACCACATCCTGCTGTGGCCGGACAACTCGTCCGCGCAACACATTCTGTTCCGTTCCTCTTGCCTTGGCATCAGGCCAACGAAGCTACCCACTCTTTTTTAGATCTTTGGGACTCAGCGAGATTTTGAGGGCCCAAATTATCACATCGATCAATTGCTGAAGTCTAGCAGCTGTGTGATACGGACGAGTTGTCCTGGATACTGTGCGCTCTAATGCCAATGGGATCGCGCCATATGACCGCCTCCCTGCTCTCCCCACTCGGACTTCTTCAACCCTCTCCGCGACACACATTATCTCCCACTTCGCTGTCTGCCTCTTAGCGGTACACTTCTGCGTACAGCATGGATAACCTTATTCCAGATGTTTTTCGAGAATCTCTTTCAATTTTTTCTTCTCTTCTCCGCATCCCATCTCTTATACAAGTAGGATAACCACGTAAATCATATCCTGACTTTTGTCCATAATTCTCCCTTTTAATGGTGGTTCAGGTAAGAACAATCGTTCCATTTTCTAATCTCCTATCTGAGTTTAGTTTACTGTCGGGAACACTAAAGATGAGAGCCCCTTTTTATCGGGTCGCATACACAGCTGAAGTCTTTTGTGTTTTTTGGCTTCCAGATAGATCATCAGAATAATGGATGATAATGTTATACAGAAGGCATTGAAGCTTTATGCTGAAGCCTCGTAAAGCCAAGAATTATGGCCATTTCTATGACATTATCTCTTCCCATGCAGCCCATTAACTCCCCTCTCGAAACCCAACTTTTTATCATATATGTGCCTTTCATTGCATACTGCACAGCTCCTGCAAATATTCATTCCCATGCGGCTACTCTCCTGAGGTTCTGAAAGAATACGTAGCGAACGCCTTCATGTTCTGATGACTATGAGGAAATCCGGGAAACGCTCACTTCTTTCATCAGAAAACATTTTCTCTTTTCTACCTGGTAGCATGCATCTGTTTTTCCTTTTTGGACGACGTTTGTATAACTGCTGGTGCAAGCCAATCGCGAGTGAGTCTCCACTGTATGCTGGCTTTCCTGCGTTCTAGGTATGGGGACAAATTTGCGCTTATTTATTGACTTCGAGGGTAAAGAGCTCCAATTCCGCTACATACTTTCTGTAGATGATTATAAATAGGAAAGAATAAATAAAAACCTGATTTAGGTTTTTTGTAGGTTTCACGACGGAACAGTGGCCATTGCAAATTAAATTGGAGGTGCTCAGTGATACACAACAGAGGAAAAAAATTAAGAAAATATGGCCTAGAACACTAAGAATAGGACCCATTCCCTACCCGTTGATTTGCTCTCTTTAACAGTAACCTTCTCTATGCTTAGCGACTGAGACGACGAGGACGTGCCGCGCCAATGGCGCGCCCATTGGGCCGCGGGGAAGGCCATGCTATATCGCTGAAGCACATCCTTCGATGGCGTGTCGGTAGCACCTTCAGGAGATTCGCCTGCCTCTCTTAGGTAAGTTTCCCCTCCTTCGACCTTAGTCCTTATCGTGGAATATTCTTTTATGTGTGGTCATTTCCACCTGCCACTCTTCCCCAAGCTCTTCAGACTAGTGTCTGAAGTTTGATGTAAGATATCACTTAGAGCCCTCTAATGACAGTAGCGTCCCTGTGACAATTCTCACTGCTCAGCTGCGGATCCTTTGCGATTGAATCGTGCCCATTCGATCAGAAGTAACAAAAGGGCTCTCAAGATAGCGCTGAGGCACAACACTGATTTTTCAGACGAATTCTTCCTGAAATCTTGCTCCATATGTAGACCCAAGCTTCTTTCTGCCCCACCGTCTCCGGAATCTGACGTCACCTGCCATGGCCATTGAGATCAAGAGGGCCTATCATAATTTCTCCAGCCTACAGCTGCTGCTTGAACTCTTGAGTCAATTCAGTAGTGGATACAGCACTTCCCGTTATTAAAGGCAAAGGTCGGGCTCAGGCACGCTAGAGAAGTAATTCCCGTGCCTGGAGGTTGTATGTGGGTAGCTGCACACATTGCAGCAACTTCCCACCTTGAAAAACCCCGTTAAGGCCCCGGGGCGTTCGGTTTCAATCCAGGGCCGCCTGGTCAATCCAGGACCGCCCACCTCCGGAAGTGGTGCGTGGCTGGCATAACGTGTGAAATCAGCTAGGTTGATTGCCGTATCAACCGATAGAACGACTGACATCTCCAGAAAACTTGTTTGTACGTGCCTCTTTCCCAAGCCAGCCTCCTTCACTGCTAGTGGGAAAGAGGGTTTTGTTAACGGCCTTGTCGACGGTTTTTCTCAGTTTTTTCTCCACTGTCGTTCCACTTCGCATCTCTATACTCAGTTTCAATCGCCATAATACCCCCTTATTGAGCCCGACTTTTGCCTTTAAGTTACACCAAACTTGAGCAACCCCACACCCCTCCCCCCCCGGCCAGCGCTCCAGAAAACATCGATGTCCGTGGTCCACGCGATTCGTCAAGGACCCCGTCGAGCCCAACCTAGCACGCTGTTCCCGTGGAAATTCTACTGAGTTACGACGTAGAAAGCCACTGTGGAGTTTTTTCGTCATAAAATGGGATATTTTTTTAACTGTCAATTGGGTGTGAATGTGGAGACAAAAAATCTTTTTTTATTGCGTCCCTGCTCTCCCTGTAGAGATCTGGCACGTATATAGGATCCCTTTTTGGAGAATCGTGATTCTATCCCACCCATAAGTCACTGGTTTGGGAATCGTTCACAATAATAAGGAAAGAACAAAAAATTGTATTTGTTCTGGTAAAAAAATCGAAAAATCGAAAGGGCTGCTACGCAATCAAAGCACCGCCGGATATCTGTCACAAATGCTTCCACGGTTTTGGAGTGCCGTCACTAGAAACTTTTTTGGCTTTTGACTTATTGCATTCACATCTCACACTTCTACTATCCTATTCTATCGATCGATTTGTCTCTACTCTCCAAAATCGCGCGCTTTAACCCGATTCTTTCATTGCGTCGCCTGATACGTAGCCGCCCAAGGCGACTTCTTTCCATGCCCCGCCTTTGGCTCCGCCCCATTACCTTCGATTGTCCATAGAGTGTAGTTTTTGTAAGTTTGTTTCTCTTCGGAAACCGAATCTTCATGCGTGAAACTTTGTTTGTGTCACAAGTGATCACAACTGACAAATGCGTTTGGAAAAGAATTCAAGCTTTTCCCAGAGCTTGAAATCTTTTCTTCCTCCTTCGCTCTTATATCTGACAAACTTCACTAGCGCCACAAAGCGTACTCTAAAGAGACGCTTGAGTTATGATAATACTGCTATCTCTAAGCTTCATTTGATATTGTATTGATGAGTGATCTTGAAGCTCTTGTAATTTACTATTTATTGGTTAGCTTTCGGCAATAATGCCATCATCAGACCTTAAAATTACAACAATTGCACATGATCAACTAGTTACATTACAAAAACACTATACATCAATACATACCAGCGAGAAAAGGAGAGTAGTGGGACCTTTCGGGGTCTGGCGGGAACCGAGAGGTTATAAACTGCAGTGCCACGGGCAAAACCCTTGTCAATACTCTACACCGAAGGAATGCTTCTCACTGTGTAAATTTCAGTGCCTTGATTGGAGAGTGATTCTGGTAGGTTATATGCTCGATTGCTTACCCTACAGACTTGGCAACCACAGAGTACAATGGCGAGGGAGGTTGAGATGCTCAAACTGGCTGCGTAGCGGTACACAACCAGATGGAGCAGAAAATGTTTCAGTGGGGCGAAGGTGAAGGGGGGGGGGTCAGAAACTGAATTCACTAGGGGTAGGGAATACCTAACATCCAAAAATTCAGTTTCTGATTCCATGCGTATGCTTCGTGCCCGTCTAGGAGTGGCGTTATCCCTAGCGCTATCCGCCCACTGACTTCTAAATATTGACTGACGAATACTGAACACATTTCTGTTGAAGTACAACTTCAATTGGGCCTACAGAGTCTTCCTGCTTTGGTATTTTGTCGACATCTCTGCATTTTAAATTTTTCCCCTGAAGAATCTTTTTTATCTCGTGTGCTGCCAAGCTGGTTCACTCGTATGAAGCTGGCTTTCCTAGCTTCAATGCCCAGTGTAGGATAGTGAGATAGTGAGTTCTGTCGAAAAGATCCTTTAGTATCATTTTTGATCGGTTGAATTTTTGATGAATACTACTCAAATGAGCAGAATGTCCAGAAAGGAAGCTCCTTAGCGTATCTAACTTTTGGCCAACGAAGTTGTTCGAGCTCCAGAGAACCGCTTCATTGAAGCCACCTAATGACTTTTTGCAACGCCTATGGTATAGATTATCCACTCATATGTACTAAATGAATTTCAGCTATACTTTCATATCTCTGCGCGTGGCCTGCTTGCTACATGGAGAAGTGATGATCCTGCCGGCAGAGTGGAAATACTGTCCTGGAGCAGTAACAGCTCCCCAGACTATGTCCGTCGTAACTAGGCCACCTTCTACGGATACGTTCTAGGGGTCATGTTTCTTATTTCACTCGGAGCTCTATGCCCGCCGAGTCTTCCTTGTCTCTGAAATCGCTTAACTGATGCCAAACTTGTCCGAAAGGATTAATGCTGGTTTGTTTTTGGCTGGTGCAGCAGGGTGCGCCATCGGTAAACATGGCAGGGTAAGTACAAAACAGAATAAACTAGTGGCGTCTTATGTGTATTGATAGCCGTGCAACTTCTTTAGTTTACGTTCTTTAAAATTACTGTATTTGTATATTTGTATTTTTCGATTTTTTTCTTTATCTGTCCCACTCACTCAAAGTTGTCGACCGAGAAACAAGAAACAATTAATTCGCTTTCCTTGTTCTCTTTGATGTTCCACTTGGTGCACTTCACAAAAAAGTCACTTTACGTCTTACGTTGACTAGCGCTGGTCCATGACTCATTGGACCGCATATGCATTCAAATGCCATTAATATTTGAGAAGACAGTCGAATGCATGGCGCATTCTGAACTTTGCTTCATTTACGCCCATTTCTTCTATTCCTCTATACTGACTCGCGGAGACAAACAGAGTAGTGTGCATTGCTTTGGGGTCTTTCCACCTTGAAGCCATAGGTCTTTCCATCGTTTCTATTGCCGAGGATTAGTCGCCCAAAATAATCCCTAAACAACAAACAACAAATCCCTATTGCGTAGACAAAACGCCATAGGCGAGGCTTTCGTCGTGTTCGCCTCACTCAGCGGCGACTTCCGGAATGCCAGCAATAATTCGTTTTGAAATGGGGTTCCGCTTTTTGTTGGCCCTCATAATTTCACCATGGACATGTCTGGCTTCCAATAGCTCACCCCGTTCCGTTTTGTGATGTGTGCTTTTCAAGAGTTGAAAGGGCTTCACTCGCAGTTCAGCTGTGTGGTGTCCTTGTCAGATGCTGACAAACGACAAGGATTGTCATTCATTTGAGAATAGTCTTGTTTGGCAGTAATTGTCTGAACTGGTGCCGGCTAAAGTGCAATAAATCTCTGCGGGTTACGTAACGGACACTATTTATAATGTTTTCCGGCAACGGTTATCTGGAAGTCGAATGTCAGCTTCGCAGCCTTTATCTCATTGCTTTTTTGTTGGACTTCTAAATCGAAAACAAAAGCCAAAATGTTCTCCGATGTCAGGAAGGAGACTGAACCCATGCCATGAACCATGATTTCCACCAAGTTTTTCATGTAGAGAGTAAGGGCAGAGCTACCATTCAACCTCGAGACTATGGAAGATGCGCTCTCGTTCCCATTTCCTCCACAGTCTTTTGTTTTGCCATTCGTGCTACTCTCTTTGAACTCTTTTAGCTCTCTACTTACCACTTGGTAGAAGAGCACTTGGGCAGCCCGGCACATCGTCGACGACTAGTACTCTTTGACCTCAAGGTCACTCGTTAGCACGAATCCGGGCACAAGGTTGACGTGCCTCTCTTTGAACTCATTACCACTTTCGAGGATTTATTGTAATCCGCCTTAATTGATGGTCTGTTTTGGTTTGGAGAAACTGCCAATTATTTTCTAACCAGGAAAGGTCCTTCAGCAGTCGGCCATTCTTCTTCTTCTTCTCCCTAGCGTTAGTCCCGCGCAGTCGCAGGGTCCGCTGTCTTTGTCAGTCGTCGCCACTTCGCTCTGTCTAGGGCATCTCTGCTGTGGCCGTGATTTCACTTAGGTCCTTCTTGATTACGTCCTTCCACCTCTTCTTTGGGGCTCCTCGCGGTCGCTTGCCTTGCACTTCGAAGTCCATCGCATTCCTTATCGGGTGGCCTTGCGGTCTTCTCAGCACATGTCCATACCACCGCAGTCGTTGCTCCCTCACCTTCAGCTGGACAGGGGCAGTCTGCATGACCGCTCTGACATCCTCGTTCCTGACCCTATCCAGTCGCGTCCAGCCGCAGGCCCACCTCAGCATCCTCATCTCAGCGGAGTGAAGCTGCCTTTCGTGATTCTTGTTCAGGGGCCAGCACTCGCTGCCGTAGAGCATCGCAGGCCTTACCACTGTTCGGTACACCTTCCCTTTGAGCGCTCTGGAGCACCTTCGGATCGCAGAGGATTCCAGTGGACTCCCTCCATTTCATCCATGCCGCGTTGATCCTCCCCATTACTGCCTGGTCCACACTGCCGTCGGCCGCCAGATCACTTCCAAGGTATCGGAAGTCCTCTACTCTTTCGATGCTTTCACCATGCCCGTCCATGATCGGCTCTGCACCCTCTTCAGAACTCAGGAACTTGGTCTTCTTGACATTTAGCCGTAGTCCGCCATTCTGCCAGGACCTTCTGCCATTGCTGCACCTTGGCCTGTAGTTCCTCTCTACTATCCGCTATCAGGGCGATGTCGTCTGCGTAGAGGATGGTCTTTAGCGGTCCTTCCATGAGCCCTTTCACCAGGACATCTAGTGTCAGGAGGAAGAGGAACGGGCTCAGAGCCGACCCTTGGTGCACTTTGCGCTCTGGTGTTGTGTGGGTTATCTCGGCGCTGCGCCCCGCAACCGTGATGTCCACTTCCTTCGTTAGGCCGTGTGGGGTGCGTATAGCTGCCTTCGCCCCATCGTACATATCCTTCACCAGCGAGACCAGGTGTTCTGGCACGTTTCGTTCCCTAAGCGCTCTCCATAGTACCGCTCGTGGTAGCCGGTCGAACGCCTTCTCCAGGTCGAGGAAGGCTAGGTAGCAGGGTCGGCGCTTTTCTCGATACTTCTCCATCACTTGCCTTGCGATGAAGATGGCATCCGTTGTAGACCTTTCGGGCATGAACCCGAACTGTTCCTGGGAGATGGGGACCAGCTCCCGCAGTCTCGAGTCGACCAGTCGCTCGTACAGCTTCATTGTATGAGCAGTCAACTTGATCCCGCGGTAGTTGGAGCAGTCCATCGCGTCACCCTTCTGCTTGAAGATGGGGACGATAGTGCTTGTTCTCCAGGCATCTGGCATCCTTCCTTCCGCAGTTATGTTGTTGAGGAATCGTGTGAGCCATCTTATCCCGTACTCACCGAGCGCCTTCCATGCCTCGATTGGCACCCCATCTGGACCAACCGCCTTCCCAATCTTCATCCTCCCAAGTGCACACCTAACCTCATCCTCAGTCCAGAGTGCGATGGGACCAGCTGTGGCCTCTGCCCGTGAGTTGTTCTCGTGGGGGAACTCCTCGTTCAGAAGTGCACTGTAGTACTCTTCCCACCTCCTCTTGACTTCGGCTGGCTTCCTTAGGATGACACCATCTCTGCCTTTCACACTTTTCACCACCCTGATGTCTTGGGTAGCCCGATGCCGGGCTTTGGCCAGTCTGAAGACGAACTTCTCTGCGTTTCTGCTTTCCAACTTCTCGACAAGCTTTCAATTCTCTCCGTTTCTTCGCCTTGCACGGCGGCCTTAGCGAGCCTCTTGCAACTCCTGTAGGTAGCGAGGTCTTCGGGGCTCCGGGTCTTCTGCCAGCGCTTGTATGCTTCCTTCTTCTGCTTCACGACTCGCTGGACCTCCTCGTTCCAGAACCACGCTGCCTTGTCTCCTCTGAATCCACCTCGCGTCTCGCCCAGTACCTCCTTGGCACATCGCAGGATGGTCTCAGCCGTCTTGCTCCAATGTTCGCTGTATTGGCCCGTTAGGATTTGGGAGACCAACTTCCATTATCCTTCGTTTGAGGTCATCTTTCTCCGCTTGGTGCAACTTCCACCACCGGATTCTCCGCTCGGTTCTAACCCTTGTCTTCTTCGGGAGGTCCATGGCAATGTCTGCCAGGAGGGGCCTGTGCTGCGGAGCCAATTCCTCGCCAGGGAGTACCTTGATGTCTTTTACCGATCTCAGGGATGATCTTCTTACGAGCACATGGTCGATTTCCGTATGTCGTCCCCCACTGCTGTAGGTCACCTTCTGAGTCTCCCTTTTCGCGAAGAACGTGCTGCAGATTGCCAGATGGGCCGTAGCCAGGTCCAGGACCCTCTCTCCCTCGGCGTTCCTCACTCCTATCCCTCTACCTCCGTGCACCCTTTCCCGGCCTCTCCTGTCACTGCCGACGTGGCCATTCAGATCACCTGCTACGGTCAGGTAATCGCCTTCCGGAATCGTTCTTATGGCTTCGTCCAGGCTCAGGTAGAACTCGTCTTTCTCACTGTCGGGGCATCCTGTCTGCGGCGCGTACACGGAGAGTATTGTCCAGTACCCCTCTTTCGTGTCTATCCTCACAGCCATGATCCGATCGCTGATCCTGTTCACAGCGGAGACATAGTCCTTGAGCGACTCCGCTACCGCTATGGCCACACCGTTCCGCTTAGTGTCTTCTCCATTGTAGTAGAGCTTGACACCTTCCCCAATTTCCCTGGCCTTAGCGCCTTTCCATCGCGTCTCCTGAAGGCAGAGGACTTGGATATTCCTGCGCGTCATCAGATCAGCAACCTCTCGGGACTTCCCAGTTAGCGATCCTACGTTCAGAGTCCCTATTCGAACTAGCTTCTTTGGCCGAGGCCGTTCACTCCTCGGTAGCCCTCGCATACTGACCACAGAACTCGGGCGGGGGTTCTGCGCGCCACTTCCGGGTGACGTCCTAGCTTTATCACTGATTCTTTTTCGACTTTAGACATGTTTTGTGTGACTGGGGTGTTCATCAGCCGGCCTGTCAACCTGGGCCTGACGCTGGTACTAGAACCATTTTTGCAATTTTTGCAAGGCATGGTTTACAGCCTCGGCAGGGATCGAACTCGCGGTTTTTCAGAGGTGCAGCAGACATGAGTCTAACCTCTTAACCACTCGGCTATCCTGCCTAATAAGGTCGCCAATGGGCATTCTTTATGAAATGTACCCTCGCCTTCAAATGACCAGAAATTGTGCAATTGCAGAAATTGACGTGGCATTAACGTGGCATCGATTCAAGAACATCTTTGAGCACACGTGATGTCACCTTTTCATCGAGAATTTAGCTGATTTGCTCCTTTTTGCTTTGTCATAGTGTACCCATCCCATTTCATTACAATATTGTACCTATGTTCAATGATTCCTCTCTCGGTTTGTTCTCCCATTGTAATCTACTTTGATTATGGTTACACGCAGATATTCTGCGTCTATGAATAAATAAATAAATAAATAAATAAAAAAAGTAAATAAATAAATAAATTTGAAGGCGAAGGTATACCTCTTTATGTATTTTGACACGCTGATTTCAAATCTGCATTCCAAATTTGCTAAACGACTCTCTAAACGAAAAGTGCAGCGGAAGCAGTGTGGGCTCTTGAGCAAGGCTCGTGTGATCGGTTCCTCTGCAAGTATATGAGTTTATAGTAAAAACTGATGAAGTGACATGCGCAGGCGTCATTCCCAGGATGTTGCGCACAAAAGCAAATGAATGAACGATCCCACGAGCCCTTGCTCAAGAGCCCACACTGCTTCCGGCGCACTTTTCGGCTTCATAACTCCGTTCAGAGAGTCGTTTAGCAGATTTGGAATGCAGATTTGAAATCAGCGTGTTAAAATGCATAAAGGTGTACATTTCATGTGGAATGGCCATGGCGACCTGAGGACCTTCCCTTGTCAGGCCTATGTCTTCTCCGTAATTGCTTTTTACTGGAACCTAAGACACTATGACCCATTCTTATCCATATATCCATGATTCGACTTTCAGTAAACTTGCATGTTGCTTATACTCTTCAGTCAGGTTTACTAGAAGCACAACAAAAGTTTAGTAAACCTCTATTCCGATTTAAAGTTTCCGCTTTGCTGCCTTCGTCAGAGCCTGAAAGCGGAAACCAAGGGCGGCTCATCCCCCAAACCCCACTTTCAATGCAAAAACTGGCTATATGATCAATGGCTTTTCGAGTCCGTAAACACAGAACACTTGAAGCCATCTTTACCATACGCCCATCCTACTAAGTGGCTCCGGATTACTTGGCCCCTCAGCACAAGACGAGCAAAGGAAGCCTCTCAGTGTCAAAAATGGGGGCAAGTCGTTACGTATACTAAGGCACCGTCTTCTGCTGTATTTTAATTGCATTCCCTCCTTCGGAGTCGTCGATAGACGTTGCCGGATGGCTTGTTGAGTCCTTGATTATGCAGCCTATCTAACGGCCGACTCTCCATGATGCGTTCAGTAGTATAGGTCTGAAAACACCAATAAAGTGTCTCAGTAATCTTTGATAACAGTCCATTTCATGGCGTATCCCACAAAGATGACAAGTGCTTGCTAGATCATTCTTTACATCGTTTTCTTTATTCTTCTTCGTCTTCTGAAAGGAGTCGCTCCTCAAAGCTCACATCCCCCCATTCTTCGAATCCTAGCTGGCTCTACTCACTACTACATAGCTTCAAGCGCAGAATCTTTCTTCATTCGGCGTAGAAAGCAATATAAACGCTCAGCGTTTCCCTTGGCCATTCCCTCTGCGGAATATCCTTGGTGGCTGTGATTTCCAACGATCAGTGGTTCTTTCGTTTTCACCGTATTTGAGAAGTTTTTCATGGGCCTTTTCCAATGATTCGCCTTCCGTATGTTTCCCGTTCCAGACAGCAATCCGTCATCATCGGTCTCTGACAAGCATGCTTCGCTTTGTTTTTCCACTATTTTTCGAAAGGTTTGTGGTCACGAAGATGTTTTTAACAGTGAGACCCAACAGCGTTGTATCGAATGCCATATTTCTCTGAGTGACAAATTGGTGAACGTCGGTTCAAATTGAGGTTTTATGCTTTGGCGTCATCACAGGGCTAAAAATACACTACAAGGGCTGCGGTAGGTATCACTCCTGCCCCTTTCGTGCGTAGACCTGATCCCGTCATTTCCTCGATACTTTTTGGAAAAACTTTCGCTCTAGGATGATTACGTGATGATTGGGTGGTGTCGAAGATCTAGTAGGTGTGTGGAGATTTTTGGTCGGATACTCATAAACTCGACTTCCATCCTTTTAGGCTCCGAAGAAGGCGAACTCGCCGAAACGTTAGCCAATAAACTGTCAATATCAACCTCGTGTGCAGTTCAACAAAGCTATACCATTCAATCACTAATATGCCGAGGTTCATCGAGAGTCGAGCATGGCGCATATTTCGCTCTAGGGCCAAACGATTTCAGCTGCTAGCCACTCTGGTCGTCTGGATTATTTTCCTTTACGAATTGCTCTAGCTCTTTATCGAATCTGCTAGTCCATGTGAATCAGTTTTTATAGGAAGATCGGACCTCCGCTCCTTTTGAAGGCAGGAAAATCCTGTTTTCCCGTTGATTTTCGCTTTGGGCGAGTGTCGCTTTGAGCGAGTGATATCTGTGCTTGCATCATCAGTGCTAAGATCTGTCTTTCCACTAAAACGGCTCAAGTTCAACGGCTAGGGACGATGGCGGCCAGAGGAACAAGACGACCAAAGGTCAGGT
>MU869881.1:0-27590 GCA_036418205.1 Ostertagia ostertagi | reverse complement strand
CTCATCACTTTTTTTCAAGACAGTGAGCTGTTTGCAGCCACGAATTAGAGTTGAATTATGCTGCAATTTCATGTTTTTATTATTTCAGATATTTTGTAGCGGCTATCGTGAACCTCCTGATACTTTGTATTCCACTCTTCAGGTAAGTAGTGCAACATTTCATTCATTAAAAATTAGGCACTGTTTACCCTCTAGTCGGTAGTGCTTCCGCTGTGCGGGCGGGCGGCTTAGTTGCTGCCGGAGTAATACGGGACGCGCGAACTATGCTGGTGGAACATTTCCAAATCCAGCCTCAAAGGCGGAGCACAACCGACTCGGGCGCGCTCCAGTGATTAAGGTAAGTTTCGGAACTGAGTCGGATTTTTATCGAGAATTGTCCATGATTGTGAACGGCTAGAAAGTTGCCCCTGTTGGTAATTCGACTCTAGGGCACAAACATCGCATTCGGTCAGCGCGAAAAGCTTGGCGCACGCTCCACAAGTGCCGGCGCCAAGAGGCGCCAGAACATCTTGGATCACCAAATTCGCTGGAAACGTTTGTCTCAGAGGTATTTTGACCCGTAGAACATGAATATCACATTAGTTCGTTGCGAGTGAGCCTGTAGCCTGCGCTACGGGCGCCCGCGCAAAACTGTTGTGATAGCGCCGGCGCCTGTGGCGCGGGCGCCAAGCGTTTTCGCGCTAAACCGGTGTGATATTCGTGTTCTACGGGCTCAAATACCCCCGAAGACAACTTCTTGGCCAAATCCATTGCCATGGACAAATTTCGTGGCAATCCGGTTCTTGTTAAGGTTTGAGGCAGCAAAGGGTAAGTAGTGTTCAAAATTGTTCATCTGTACCTATTTCGTGTTTTTTAGTTATACCTGGGACTATACTTGGAGTCGTATGGATGGCGGCTTTTCGTTGTCGCGTTCATGGCATATTTTCCTTCCACATATAGCTCTGATGACGAGGTAAGTTTTTAAGTGAATAGAGAAGCGCTAGTGTCGTTAGGGATTTGGCGGGCTCAGGCTAATTTAAAAGAGATGCTGTAGCCAGGGTCAACAGCCCGTTGCGCAAAGAACAAGGAGGGGGTCGTATTTGCCATTGGAAGAGGAGAGGTTGTAACCTCAAGTACCATTCACGAAATTAGAAGTTGCCGTAGCGTAGCGACTTTCAACTGCCTCTACGACTACGCGCCTTATACGATTGAATAGCCCATCCTAAAGCGAGAATTCTTACTAAAAATACATCATGTTCCAGTGAGCGTGAGCGAAAAAATCCTTCCAGAGAAACTCCCATGCTTTTAGAACAAATCAAAGTGGAGGAAAGTGCAGCGAATTGATTGACCTCTGGAGTACTAATAGAAACCTATGGCAGGAGAAAGGTTTTCTTTCAAGATAACGTATGCTATATAGTACTGATCTTGTTGATTTCGGTGGTCTTTACCGATTCTCATTGTACGACCTTAAAGAAGCTTATGGCCACTCGAAGTTTGAAAACTCGCGCTTCACGAGCATGACCTAAAAAAGCAGTAAAAAACGGAATAACGGGATATTTTTCAAAAGAGTGTTCTTTAGAAAAATCTTGATTTTTTCGAAAGCGTCATTCTTCTAGTTTCTATTAGGTACCGGATATCTTAGTGTCGTTTTTTCACCACGAGTTTCGGACCACCAATATTTTAATTCAGAATCCGGGGAGTGAAACAGCATATTCATCGAATGACTCATTAGCACTTTCCCATTTACCAGTATGAGTGGAAACCTCGTACGATTAAAGCTAGGAATTTTTTGAGTCGAAAAAGAGAGGTAGGTCGGTTTTGACATCATCTGACAAATCATCCCTCTCACTTGCTAAAAAGTTAGGCCTGACAAAAGAGTACACTCTGTTTCATGCAGCCAGAAATCCACGTGGCACACGTGGCTAAATTCTCGATGAAAAGGTGACATCACGTGTGCTCAAAGATGTTCTTGAATCGATGCCACGTTAATGCCACGTCAATTTCTGCAATTGCACAATTTCTGGTCATTTGAAGGCGAGGGTATACATTCAGTTAGATAAGGCCTATACTGTATGGTGGAAAAGTTATAACTTACCAGCTCAACTGGACAATTTTTCCCGGAGTCTTTTTTGCCACATAGGGTCAAAAACGCACCCTTTTTGAGCACACGTGAGTAGCAGATGAGCACATTTATTAGAATTTCTTGTGCAATCAACTTCGTTAAAGCGTTTGTGCATCATCGATCAGTCACTGCTAAGGTGTCCTACCATTTCAGCACAAGACTGGTGCAGCCCCGTCTCGACTGATTTAACTAGGGCCACCTTTTTGACGACGATTGCGGGCATCACTTCAAAGACTTCACTGTCTTTTGAGAAAACTGTGAAAAACCGATGAGCATTTTAAATGGTAGTATTCCCTCCAACAAATGCAATGTTGGTTTGGTGGGCGGAAGTTGTAGCTCTCAGCAAGAATTTTGAAGCATTTGGTACACACATGCGAATTTGCACACTGGAAAGGAAAAAAACTTTAGGAAGAAAACAATTGGAGTTTTAAAATTTTGTATCTCATCTCATGAGACCACTTCTGAAGAACTTTTGAATGGAGAGTTTGTATCGTAACGTAATTGCTACAAGGTTTAGTTATTCAGATTATAAAAAAGGAGATTGAGAGATCGAAAAAAAACTTGGTAGGTTTCTGAAAGTAGAAATCTTCTACGATTACTACCATGTATTGGTTTACGCAAAAATTTGGAAATTCCTTCTATTTAATGAATAAAATTTCATGTTGCCTCGATTCCCTCCTCTGAGCGAGACAAAGCGCGCGGATTGACCACTGTCCACCACTTCTCCATGTCGGTGACGGCCCATACACCGATGATGGGCCTAAAATATGTAAAAAGACACAATAGCTAATACAGGGGGTCGTACGATACCCTCCGAAAGGGAGGGGTCGTAAAAATTTTGAAATTTGCGCAACGCACGGTTGACCCTGGCTGTAGCTCGTCCTCCTACTGTTGATGATTGTTTGTCACTGATGTTGTCACAGCCTCGCATGGAATTAAGATGAAACCATTATACATTATGCCAAGGTTTATGGAAAACCGTAAATGGCGTTGTAATCTTATTTTCAATCGTTCAGAATAATCTCGGTCTATCAGTTCTGTTGTATTGTGTTCTGTGCCTCTACATTCACTGTGCTTTTATTTGTGGCATATCTTGTCAGTGCGCAGTTCTTCTGCATTTGGAACGGGCAGACGCGAATGGAGTACCTATTGGTAAGAAGACAGTCACTAGTTGTATTCTGGTAGTAGTGGCTCTCGTATAAGCGATTTTCTTAAGGATGTGCACGCCTATCAACTTGGTCTCATGGATAACATCCGTCAGTGTCTTGGAACTCGATGGCCGCTCATTTTTATTTCACCATTTATTTCAAGTCATTTACCATCAGATGGTATGTCATTTGTGACGCGGGACATCAAGGAATACAGTGATCCGAAAAATTTGTAACTTCTCACAGAGCTCTTTCGTTCATTACATATAAGTCAGATTGTGTGATCTCTCTAAGAAGACGAATCTGTTACTGGACGCTTGATTATGACATCCTGTACATACGTTTATATGGAAATAAAGAATAGCAATACGAGTTATTGAAAGAACGCAAGGGTAGAAAAATGGCTATTGTTGATATCCTTGTTCAGTTCATGTTGACTGACCAACGTTTCTGGGCAGATTATTCATGAGTACCGCTACCATATCAGAACGTTCGAAGTTATTGGGTGTTTAAAGTCATTCCATTACGCGGAGAGAACTTACAGAACCATTACATGAGCATCACATCATCACCAAAAATAAAAGGCTGAATGAGTCGTGTAGGTCAGGCAGACTGATGAGAGCGTCATCATTTAATAGTTTAGGATTCTATTAAACAAGATAAAGATATTGTCTGGTACTGCGGAATAGGTGCTCCATATCGATGTGGGTACAGCCATACCACTAAACACAGCAGCTTCTCGAAGTCAACCCCGTCACAAGTCTGCACCAGTGCGTGAAAACCCCCTAAAAGGCGTTGAGACCTGAATGCGAAATAAGGTCATCTTCTTCATAGCGTTTATCCATCGCTTTCATAGTGTTCGCCGTTCTCGTTTGTTGCCGCCCATGTTTCCTCTCTAACATCTTTTGTTGACTTGACCTTAGTGAGGTCCTTCGTTATGTAGTCCGTGCACCTCTGCTTTGGGTTATTCACGGTCGCTTGCCCTGCGCTTTGAGGTTCAGTAATTTCTTTATGGTGGAATCATGTGACCTTCCCAGCACGGTTCTACCATCTCTCGACTAGCTGGCGCCGTATCCTATCCTTGTCCCAGGGAACGCATCCTCCGCTGCTGATTGTATCCTGGGGAAGACAGGATTATGCATAGGACCCGCCACTGAACGCGTGATGTTGTAGCTACCTCCCCTGTTGAGGCACTCTTTTCTCTGAGGGGTCGCGCTGTCTGGAGTCTAGAAACGCAGAGTATGGCTGGTCCTATGACGCAACCCTGTCTCCCCCAACCATAGGATAGGATCAGCGGCGGGGGACGCGTCCCCCTAAGGGTAGGGTAGGATACGGCCCCTGGACAGGAGCAGCCTGCATGACCATTATTATGTCCCCGTTTCTGACTATTTCGCGTCGCGACCAGCCGCGAGCCCTCCTAAGCATCTCTTTCAGTGGACTGAAGCCGTCCTTCATGGTTCTCGCCCATGAGCCAGTATTCACTACCATGGAGTATTGAAGTTCTTAGTTTAGTACACCTTCCCTCGAACGTCTTTAAGCTCCGTCGATGGCAGAGAATGCTGGTGGACTCGATACATTCACTCATGCCGCGTTCGTTTGGACTTTTAGTGCCTGCCGCGCGCTACCGTAAACGGCTAGTTCGCTATCTATGTATCAGAAGTCCTCACTCTCCCAACGCCTTCACCATGGATGTCTGCTATTGATTTTGTAACCTTTCCGTAGCAAAGAAACATAGTCTTTTCACGTTTAGTCAGAGTCCATTCCCTGTCTGTACTTCTTGCCATTTTTGCACCCTATCAGTTCTCCACTGCTATGCGCTGTCACAGCAATGTCGAAAGCGTAAGGAATGGCGTCGAGTGACCCCTTCATAAGCTCCTTCACCATGACATCTAGGGTTAGGAGGTAGAGGAACGGAGTCGGAGCTGGCCTTGATGTACCCCCACAGGGATGTCCGTTGCTTTTGTCAAGCTCTGTGGGCTCCATGTAGCCGTCTTACAAAAAATGGTCATTTGGTCAGTCCGGCCTGTAATGAGGTGTAGTTCGATGCACGGGTAGCGACGCTGAGCTCAAATCCGTTTCCAATATCTGCGGAACGATTCTCTGAAGAAAAGTTTCGAAGGATCCTTTTCACTTCTTTTTCTTTATGGGCCCTTGGATCCCTTATCCCTATCGGTTCGCATAAGACAGAGAGCCTCCATGCTAGTGGACTTCGTAGTGTAGTAGATAGCTCTCTTGCTTCACATGGGTGAGTCACATGTTCGATCCTTGGGCGTGGAACTTTTTCGCATTTTTTCATGGCTCCTCATACGAGCCCAGAAAGTGTTTATATTTGGTTATTTTGTTGATTTGTAATCCCACTTGACACAGGGAAGAGACAGATTCTGTTCGTCGCAAGACGTGTGCATCGGACTACACCTCATTACAAATGGCCGAACTGACCAATTAACCACTCCTCGTTAACCCCATCGTAGATTGTCCCAAAAGTTCGAGCTTGTTTCTTGGATCTTGCGCTAGACTTTCCTTCATCGAATTCTGATCACATTTACGCCCGCTGCAGAGGGGGCATTACGTGTAGGACGTAAGCAAACCAGCCCTTTTGGCACATCGGCTGGGACCGTATGCTGAATGTTGGGGAGGGGATGGGGTCCCCAACGGTCGACGGTTTACTTCAACTCGGTTGGTACGATAGGAGAGTACTGACGCAAGTGGTGCAGCTGGTCCAGTAGCTTCGCCAGAAGGACCGGTCTGCTCACCCTTGGACTAAGCCTAGGAGAGGGGACGGACCCGTCCTCTCTTTAAGGCTTAGTTCTAAGGTAAGCGCCAAATTGTGGCGGTTCTAAGGACCGCGTTGAAGTTGTCCGTCCACCGTCGGGGACACCATCCCCTCCCCAACATTCAGCATACGGTCCCAGCCGATGTGCCAAAAGGGCTGGTTTGCTTACGTCTTACGTGTAAGTATCTTATACTCTCGCACAACCTGGTCGCTTTCTTTGAGTCATTCACGGCATTAGTAACCTGTGTGGTCTTCGCAGCTAGAATCGCAATTCAAACTCAAGCTGACAAGGTAGGTCTTCATGGCCAAGGCCGGGGCGGCCTTTTGTAAACGGTTTATTGCATATTGTAGGGACGCATGTATGGACCACAAAACCATGTTGTTTTTTCGCTGAACGGTTTTAGTAGTATCAAAAAAGTGGTGAATGATACCCTTGATGGTTCGATCCCCGCGGCGACTAAATTTTGCAATCAAGGTTGGCGGCCACTTGTTGGCTTCAAAATGGTCCTGACGATGAATTTGACATCTGATTTTGATATTTAGCGCGATTTGGCACCAAACCCATAATCTATCATATATATCAGAGAAATTCGCTCGCCACGGGGATCGAACCATTGACTGTACCTTATGCTTCTTTTTTGGTACTGCTATAAGCGTTCAGCGAAAACGAAACATGGTTTTGTGTTCCCTATATGCTTTCCTACAATATGCAACAAACCGTTTTGAAAACTTCAAGTAGATAGAAATTCTGAAGTTTCTGGTGATTCCACTCGCTGCACTATACTATTAATTTAATAAACTAATTTCAAAAACGGAAACAAGCAGTCAAAAAGTAACTCTAACACGTCCATACATGTATTTTAGGCTATCAGATGCTCTCCCTCGCACCAATCCATCAACAGCTTGGAGCATTTGTTGTGGCAGAAGCATCAAAAGAAGCCAGGCGGATGAAGCGCTTGCATTAGGATAGGGGAGCGGGAGGAGCTCGCTGAACCACTTCTACGACGTGCACGTAATTCACGATCAGCTGACTTATCTTAATAGTTTAGGTGAGATTACTGAGAGAAAACTCCATAAGATCACAAGAGAACCGTGAGTGTTAAGCAAATTAAAGGAACAGTGTTCTCTCCCCCTGTGGGAGGGACTGGCACGTTGCGCGTCGTACACGCGGAGTACGAGGGTGTGGGCCTATCCATAGTTGGTCTCGTGCGCATCAGCGCTGGGGGGGCGCACAGCGTCCTGTGCTCCGGGCTTACGGGCGGTCGCGTCCGGCGGGAGTCGTGGGTTTTTGCTAAGTTCCCTCTGGGCGTTTATGTTTTTTCATTACACTTATAGACCACATAGAAATTCGTTTATTATGTGTATCAAGACCACGAGCCACCGAAGCCGCCCTGAAGAAAACCAACTGCCGAGGCCGCAGCTTACGAAAGCTGTCTGCGAGTGCGCAAAGCGTGGTTGACGCTCAAATAGTTTAGTACTGTGGCAAGAACGACCTATAGCGGTCACAAGTAGATAACACACTGACTAAGGAATAATGTCAGCTGTTCATAACTCAGGGTTGCGCCTGGCTGAAGGCATCCCTAGGTTTCTTGAGATTTCACAGTTTTATCATACCTATACGCTAGAAAAAGGAATGACAAGGGTGGGACGCGCAACCGCGTCTCAATATCAACGAAGGTGCGCAAAGTGAGGCGCATTACCGCGTCCCAATGTCGTCAATGTGTTAGACTTGAATTTGCCGAACCTTCATCGTTAAGGATGGTAAAATCGTCATTAGTGAGCAGTCATTTTCTGGCGCATACTGATAGAATTTATTGCCATGATGCCACTGGCCCTGGTGCGAGCCAGCGAGCACTAACTAGTGAAGATGAAATCCTCACTGGCGTTCGTGATTTCATAGTGGTACGTGAATTATCAAACTACCTTTGAAGTTCCCAGTTGCGCTTCCCTTACCCGCTTCGTTGTTTTAGATTTTTTTTGCTACCTCGACTCAAACTTCTCCTTTAATATAGATGTTTATCTTATTCACCAGTCCTCTGGCGCCACGCTCGCGCGCACATCAGCTCACCAGTTCTGCGGCGCACGCCTTCGCGCGCACAGCACAATGCTCTGCGGACAATATTTGGATGGTGGGCGTAATTCTCAATTTGGCCCGACACACTTCGAATATTTGAATTCCAAGCTGAATTCTATCCAATTAACCATGTCCACCGATGACTTTCGACCTCTCCTCCTTCGTCAACCAATTATCCGCTTTTTCCGGTTTAGGACTGCCTCTGGATCGATTTATACATCGCGTGGTTAAACTCCCGCGCCCTTTCACTCGCCTCATTCGTTGCATGTCCCACCTATCTTTTTCTTCCTCGCCAACCTCTCCCCACTTTTATCCGATTTTGGCGGTGAAAGCTGCTTCTTTGATGTATCCTCCGCACACCACTAGAAATTCACTCCCTTTTTAACTCCGCCCACTTTGTAGCAATTCCACCGACAGCAGTTCTTTCCTCCCTTCCTTCACCCACCTCTATCCACCTTCTTCCCGTTCTCCAGAAGTTCTTGAAACCGAGTTATAAATTTCAGTCGTAAACTCCGCCCACTTTGGTGTACACTCCACCCGCCAATAGCAGTTGTCCTCTCGTGCATTGTCGTAGCTCCAATTTTGCACTTCTTTTTCGAGGTCTCCAGGACTTCATTGAACTGAGTTTAATGATTCGTGATAACTGCCGCCCGCTCTGAGTCAATCGATCTGCTCGCCCACGCGATGACAGTTCTTCCCGCTACCCCCCCACCGCTATACAGCCCTTTTCCGGCTCACTTTCCACAGTCCCCTGCCCGAAACTATGAGTACTTGCAGAAAAACCTGTACAGTTACAGAAGCGCACTCCCGCCCCACCTTCCCACTGCACTCCCCGCCAGCATACATTCGATGTGGCGGCCTCCGCCCACGTCATGTATGCTGGAAACACCTTAGACATTGCTCCCTTACACCAAATTGTTTTCTGCTCTGTAGGCTTTCTCCCAACCGAGTTATGAAATTTTTCATAAAGCACTGCTTTTTTGGAGAACGCCCCGCCCACCGGGGGTGGGTCTCCCTAATTCGATGTGACTTACCAATGCACACCTTTACCCACTTTTTGGCCCAGTTTCGAGGTCGTTTTGTTAGAGAATTGAAGAATCTCGGTCGTCAGTACACTTCGTGTCGACGCACGCCACGCCCTCTGTGGGCGGGGCTCCGCTTAGCTGATGTGTGTTTTGTATTACGTGAGACCCTGCCCACCCATCCCACACTTGACCCGGTCCCTCCATGCGGATCCCGAGGAGCTAGGGAATTTCGTGACAGACATACAGAACGACAGACGACGACAGGCGAAAGTGCTTCATAGTAAGTAGGATAATTGGGGCACAGATAAACGTAGAGCACTAAATATTTCAAAGAATTCAAGTGGATTATGGAGCGATGTTTTGCAACGAAGCATCTCTTCTGAATTTTTACTATAATACGCTATATACCTCTAATCATGACTGTGAACTTGAAATAACACACGTTAGCTAAAATCAAGGGAAGACCCAAAAACTTTTATTTCATCTATTAGAGCTCCCGAACCTGTTCCTTGAACTGCGCCGACCACTGCGATGCGTATATGCGCTCCACATTCGCGATGTGCTCTATCACGCATCATATTCGTGCCATTCCAAAAAAATATTCGCTAAGTAATTCGAAGATGTTACTTGTTTCTCCCCCATCCTTTTACTAAAATAATAATGTGCAACTCTAAATTAATTCATACAAATAATTGCAAAATGTGATTGTGTGTACTGTAGCGGTAGTCATGTTGTGTAACATCGCGTCGCTCCGCTTTCTGACTTTGTAAAAATTGTACTTTGCGGTTGTTTAAACGGTAGTACATTTTCTCATTCATTGTTTCTTTATTTGTTTATTCTCTGGATGCTAACCTGGGCGCTAATTTCAACATCGAAACACTCTCCAATCAGTAATATCCTTACCTTCATTTATGGTTTGCAGTACATAGGCATGCCCTGATCACGGAACAGGAATGTGGCATTCGTCCTTAACACTGTTATTCTAATCTAGTTTGGCGATATATTTCGACAAAATGCCGTCAAAGAAGCAGCAAAACGAGTGCCATATCCGTGAGTAGAATGCCAAACCTTCGGGCCGGTGTTAGACTTCGCGAATCGAAGAGCGATTCGCCACTAGGGAAATTCGCTGCTAGCGATTCATTCGATTCTCAAAGTCCGACACAAGTCTCATGTGGAAGTTTTTATCGAGTGCGGTGGGAATTGTATGGATTCAAATCGGCGCGAAAAGGCGGCAAGCGCACAAAGGAGTCCCATATTCGTGCACAGGGCACTGCACAGGTGTTCAAAATCCATTTTTTTTTCAAATGATTTTGGATGCTATACAAGTAGAGCGTGCACGCCGTATTTTCTGAACAGAACTGTATGTAAGTGGGACTGCGGCTCGCTACTATACTGTCACGAGAATCGGGAATTCGTGAGCAAGGGGTAGTATAGCCGATCTGGGGGGTGGGGGGAGAGGGCAGTTACCTGACATTCGTTGGCAAAGAACTGAGCGTGTCGCACCCCACTTGTCCATAGAGCGTAATGTTTAATTGCTGTCTGCCTCCGTGAAATGCCTCACGTACTGCTCCCTATCATGAGAATTAAGGTTTTGTAAATGTTTCGTTACAAAAGCTGATTCTCCTAGATGATCGAATGGGGCTTGCTGTGTCAGAAACTGAGTCGCTCTTTCGACCCTTGCGGCTCACTACTTATCGCTGATAGCTAGCTAAATGTGGGTTTCATTTTCCTACAGCTTGATATTTTCATTTTAATTCGGAACATTGTCCTGTCAAAATTATGTGATTCAGCTAGACCACTTAGTTCATTCAAGCTTTGTTTTTGCAATAATCAGTCCCGTGTCGCAGGTTCAGTACCTCCATTTTAGTTTAGGCTGACGTCAGAGTCTCGCCCCGACCTCGCGTTGCGCTGATTTTCGCGAGTTTCGCGAGAGCTCCGACGGATCGCAAAAATTCGCAATTGCCCCATTTGAACATTTGAAACACTGAATAATAAACAAGTGGAATCTCGGCACGGCGCTCTACTCGTCTGCTCCTCCAAGGCTCAGTTCCAATGAGCGTTTCATTTTGCCTCTGATTGAATGCCAGTCAGAAGCAGGGTCAACCGTTACGTTGGACCGATATTGGAGCGACGTTGGACCGATGTTCACCGCTCTCCGCGCCGGCATTCACTCTCGCCACCCGCGAGCCGTCTGTGTCTCCGTGCGTACGTTCACTCTCGGCATTACTCTCGTCGTCGCGTTGGACTTTGTCCAACGGACGTGATCGCATGTTCCACAGTTCGAATACCGCAACAGCGGGGACAAGCCTTTGCAGTACGAGCACCGAAACACGTAGCGCGGCCAACTAGGATTCTGCAAGCCAGATGGCACCAACACCGTTACAGTATTGACCCGGCGCGTGAATCGCGTCAAAAAACCAGCGAAACCAGCAACGGATCGCGGACTGTGACACCAGCCTTATAATTAGTGGAGGAGATTGTGGCACAAGATTGCGTCAAGCTAGATGGTCGGGGACAGATAGTTCGCTAGATCATCTACGGCCATCCAGTAAGGGGCAATCAGTGCCCCCCATCTTTTTTTGCTCCTCACCCCCTACCCCCCCCCAGACTTGCCTACACTCCCTGGCGCAACAGTTTTCCTCGACAGTAAACGTGACCCAGCCGGTGAGCCAAGGGGGAGTGAAAGGAGGAGTTCCAGGGTTGGGTGAGGCAGTGTATTAGACGTTGCACTCACGAATAGCCGAGCACCCCACCGCAACGCCCCTCTACCCCTCCCGCCGGGATGCAGCGCTCGAGCTGATTCAGGCACCATCATGCCTAAGCTATTTTCGCCAAAGATCCCTTATTGCCGAAGCGGTCATTACTGTCGTCACCGAGACATAGCAGAGTGGGGATCAAGAAATTGTGCAGGTTCACAATCACGAGTTGTCATGTGACGAAAGATGCGCATTCCAGCTACATGTGTGCGTGGTAGCGGCTGAAGAGGGTGTGTGCTTACGCTCCGTGGTGCAGCAAAACCGGACTCCTTCGCCCAGTGGAGCTGAGATGAATGCAAATGTGGATGTGTCCTTTTCATAAAAACATTTCACTCTTCTGTCAGGGTAGCATTAAGGGGTCTCTTCCAGTAAGTTGTGCCCTAATGCCAGTTTGGCTTTAAAAATCTTTTGAAGTATCGAACTGCTACATATTAGCTTTATTCTTACGTTGTCTTCTGGTTTTTTTATATAATGTAGGAGTTCTTGTGTTTTATGACATAAACGTACATGAAAAGTAATATACACTTAGTGAGTAGCTAGGACTAAGCCTGAGAAAGCGGGAGGGGGGAGTCCTCCCACGAAGATTGCTCACGAACCCTCGGTTTTCTTCATATTCTAATTGTAAGGCTTAGTCCTATAGCTTCGCACTGAATATGCTAGCTGTGGTTTTCAACACGTTGAACGCTCTACACCGCACGCCCCCTCCTGCTAGAGGGGACTCACATACAGGATGTTCCTTTGCATTTTGTCGTGGAATTTCTGATTTTTTTTTTGATTGTGGGCATGTTTTGCAATGTTTCGATATCCAGCTGTGGTGTCCGTAGTATTGTCGATCGTCGCAACTATAACAACTTGCCCTCATGCGTAAATGTTCCGTTTCGGATACATCTGAATTGTAAAGGCTGTGATGATGTCCATTTCCTTCAGTTTTCATTCGAATAAAGTAATTTGTAAGAGTTCGTGATTCATGTGTTGATGTCCATGTCTTTGTTATCGTGCCATTTCTGCATCTATGTCTCTGTCGTGCAGATCTGCTTTGCAAATAATCGTGAAGATTTTGCTTGCGATTTATATAGTTTTCAGATGTGTCATGGTCTCACGTCCTTTGATATCAAATACCTTGGAAACTACGTGGAAGTTCTGTTTAAAATGCAAGCACTTGATTGCAACAGGAATGGCTGCCATTCTACGTAATAATGACGAGTGACTTTTTCACACCTATAGGCGTGGCTGCGGCGAACGTAGATGAGTTGGTGAAGCTCCGCATAGTTCGCGCGCCCTTAAACGCGACCTCGACGCAGCCGTCCACAGCAGTGGGAGCACTACAGACTCGTCCACGCTCGCCACGGTCACGCCTTAACAGAAAATATCTCGAAGTCTGAGTGTGAATGTGTCAAAAGAAGTGACGCGGCGACCGCCGCACTTGTTAAAAGGCGCACGGATAAGGTGCTTCCAAAATACTCCGCTGAAGATCAGCAAAGCATGGAAATAGCTTATCCACGTGTCTTCTATCAAGTGAGCCATTTCTCTTGACACACCTAGTCGGACTTCGAGATATTTTCTGTAAAGGCGTGGCAACGGCGAGCGTGGACGAGTCTGTAGTACTCCCGCTGCAATGGGCGGCAGCTGTCACCGTCAGTTCCGGTGACACGCCAACCCAGGTTAGATATGAATTGTAAGTGTAAAAAAAGTTACGGAGCCAATAATAATATGTCCCTGCCTCTTGAGAATATGGCGTCATGAAATGCGACCCTGTAGCAGTTACGATTTCACGTTCAACTCAGCAACTCGGATTCGGGGACACTTGAAAAATACCATAGGCCGATGTCAGACTTGCGAATCGAGCGATTCTCTAGCACCTGCGGTCGCGTTGCGGCCAACGAATCGCATGATTGGGCAGACGCTGGCGAATCGCTCGATACGCAAATTCTGACATCGACCATACAGATGTGACACGGGTCAAGCGAAATATATGAACTGCTTCAAATCGACGTTGTGTTTTGACAAGTAGCCACAAATTCTGGCTTTTCTTAAAGACAGCTTGGTTACACAACCAAACAGAGAACAACAGATCAGGTTGTGACATCCATTGATGATCCATTGTGTGGGGGTTTTCCGAACGAATGAGCTACTATAGCATGGTTGATCGAGCTTCAAGCTTCAAGCCGCTTCGTATACGTCGCGAATCATGTTTTGGTTTCCCGCTCCTGTTGTTTTGCGTCTTGATATATCGTTGTGAGACATCAGTGAAAAGTAAAACTGAAATCTGGGGTTTGTTGTCCGACGAGGGTACATCTGCCAACACAATCAATCTCGTGGCTGTTTACCGGAAAGAACAGGGTGGGCCTGGCATGTATACTGAGGCTCTCAAGAACCTAAGGCTGGTGTCAGAGTCCGCGATCCGTCGCAGGTTTCGCGATTTCGCGATTTGCGCGATTTTCGCGAAACCTGCGATGGATCACAGGAGTTGGAAGTGCCCGATGAATACTGCGAGGTGTTGTTTAATCCTGCTGCGAATTCTGCTTGGCAGTAAAGATTGGAAGACGAATGTTTGTGGTTCTACTTGTTTCATGTTCAATGTCTATTAGTTCATTGAAATGCTCTTGAATCGTTCCTATTTTTTTTTTCAGGAATCAAACCAAACCAATCACAAAAATTGCAAGTGCCCCATTTGAACAATTGAAACACTGGATATGAAACAAGTGGAATCATGAGCAGTCTCCATTAAACCATAACCATCAAGCAGAAGTGACGGCGGGATTGGAGAACACCTTGCAGTATTGATGGGGCACTTGTGATTTCCGTGACCCGTCGCGTGAATCGCGCAAATCGCGAAAATCAGCGAAACCTGCGGCGGACTCTGACACCAGCCTAATAGAACAAGACACGTCAAAGACTGTACCATTTTTTGAATGTGATCTGACCTATTTACGTATTACGTTTTTTCCATAAACATTCAAAAGTAACATATTTGAAAGTCAAAAGATTTTTTTTGAATTGGAATCGCTCTCGTAAGAGACGGGAACATCCAATGGACAAGGTTAGAAGGGGTACAAAAACTCTGGGGACATAACGTCTAGGAAAAGCAATATTCATCTAGTGAGCAGCTAGTACCAAGTTAGGGGAAAAGGAAGAAACTCCTCCGCAAACGAAGATTGCTCACAAACCCTCAGGTCGCACTCCCTTTAAGGCTTAGTCCTAACGTTTACAGTGAAACGAGCAGTGCTTCCCCTTGAGTGGACAAGACTCCACTCACTAACGCCATGGCCCCGTATCTTGAATTGGTGTCAAAATACTAAAATAAAAAGTAAAAAAAAACGTCAAAATTTGCAAAATAAAAGCGTCAAAATACAATACTCAAACAACGCTGAAACTACAGCGAGCCCATGAAGTGGAACATGAGGAAAGCAATTGGCGTATCGTTCGCAGCTAATCAGAAGGACGCTAATGGTGAGTTATGTTTCTGAAAGGGTTTCCTTTGTTAACTGCACTTTTTTCTGAGAGCCTGGAAAGATGATTATTAACATGTTCCGTTCATAAAGCGTTGGCAGTTGCTACAGTTTCAGAATGTTTTTTATTAGTAAATGCATTAGAAGTCCCCCCGTCGTGCAACAGACCCGAGATTTGTCTAATGCGGCTTGGCAAAACATAAGGGGAGTCTCATCTAAAAAGGGGGGATATTGCGTTAGCGGTCAACGGGTTGAACCACGAACATTCTTTTCTTGTAAACGTTCACGAACCTAACACAAAGGGGAGGAACTCTCCATTCCTATGGTTATTTCGTAAACCGGCTCACTGAGGAGTATACTTCTCATGGACGCTTGTTTCATCTGGCACAAGAACAGACACATAAAAAGAAATTGAAGAAAACATAGGAGTAAAGCCGGAAGCTGTCCGCAGCTATGAAGGGCCCCCTGAGCTGAATTGGCATTAGAGCAGACTATACACTGCATGTCCCTCATACTGGATGACGTAATAAAGTGAAGAAGACAGCAATCACATGGAAAGAATTCATCAGTCAGATAGAAAACTAAGCCCCGTGCAGTTAAGGAGGTGAAAATGGCATGTAGCAATTCATGGAAGGAAAACGAATACGATGAATTAGACCAGAGTCAACCCTGCGTTGCGCAGTTCGCAACGGCACGTTGAGAGATCCTCAACGCACGCTGTATGGGCGGAGACACAGACGGCTCGAGCATGCGAGTGTGAATGTTCGCGCGAGAGAACGTGTCTAATCGGGAAACTGCGCCAGGAGGCCCGTCGCGCGGCAAGAAGGCAGAGTCGTCGGACGAGTTGCAGCGCGTGATGTGCGATGTAGGACGTGCAATGGGACACTCTTTTAACTTGACGCGAAATCCCTATAGTGCGCGCGCGACTCGTCCGCTGACTTTGCCTTTTTGCCGCGCGACGGGCCTCCTGGGGGCGCCGGTGGAGTGGTGGCGTTAATCGGGGGTGCGAAACTGCGCAATGGCGTGGCCTTCGAGAACGCTGGGCGCAAGCGGCAGGGGTTGACTCTGGATTCGAACTGAATAGTCAGCACCGGGTAAAGCGGAGGGGAAGACCTAGAGCTATGGTTCGGACCAAGGAGCTTAGTAAACGGGTCCAGGAATCCTTCGTCCATGCGCTCTCTGCTGTGCGAGAGTAGAGCCGATAGTGAATGTACGCGGGGAGAGCACAGACGGCTCGCGGGTGGCGAGAGTGAATATCCGCGCGCGAGAACGTAAAGGATCAGGCGAAAATCCTCGACGTGCCGTTGAGGAATCCTCAAGCAATATTTCACCCTGTTCGGACAGACTCCCTTGAATAGTGGGGATAAACAGTGTGATTGTGAGAGCAAGATGGGATAGAAAAGAAATGTGACCCATTCGAATGTCGCTGTCTGAACCTGTGCTCCCTTTTTGATGGCCTTTAATTTTGATAGCGCTACCAAGAGAAGAAATACGGTCTCAGGAACCGATGGAAGCTGAATGTACACACACTGAGTCCTGAGACTTTCACCTGTGATCCGTTGCTAAATGTTAAATGACTCCTTCAGACAGACCAGTCACCAGAGACAAGTCGTCAGTCAGTTTTCGTGGCTATGCTCTTATGTTCCGACCCCGAGGAGCATGTGGTCTTGCTGGGTACGGTAGAAGGCCCGCGCGGCGAGAAGGCAGAGGCGCAGCGCATGTTGCGCGATTTGGGAGGTACAATAATACATTCCATTTGACTTGACGTTAAATCGCTGCAGTACGTGCTGCCAACTCGTTGGCGCTGACACGTCTAATCGTCTCTGCTTTCGCGCTGCGTGACGGGCCTCCTAGTTGGCTACCCTCGGTTTTTTTATAATAGCCTATAAGCTGCATTTCATATATGATGCATCACCCCTCTATACGGCATTCGTATGGCATTAAAGTTCCAACTTATGTGACAGTAAATCACGTCGTTAGTACGCTCTGCTTGTGTGTTGACGACTGTGGTTACCTACTGATAAAGACCAGGACACAGTTGAAACCGGCGGTTTCGTGTATCCGCTCGCCGGTCTGTTCAGCTCAGCACGGGCTGGAAGTTATACGATGAATGTTGAATCTTATCTGGAATTATTAAAGGAATCTTCCACGGACCATGGACCAGTGGGCGGGACCGGAAGTTTTTGTGACGAAATGCATGGTAGGTACGGATCCACGTGTCGAACGCACGAACGTGAACAGGATTCACTTCAAACCTTCCCATGAACGTGGATCCGTACCTACCATGCATTTCGTCGCAAAACCACTTCCGGTCCCGCCCACTGGTCCATGGTCCGTGGAAGATTCCTTTAACCTTTTTGGATCTCCATAGTTCCATTCTTTCTCATTAGTGCAGTATGATTCAAGATGAAGTGTACGACCTGGACTAAGGGCAGTCGATGCATTTTTCAATGTTTTGTTATTTTTTCAAAAGCCCTTGAGTTGAGTCATTGTCTGCAGATAACTGAGTAACGCAAGGAGGTTTCCCTTAGCAATAAAAAGGAAAAAAAGACCTTGTTTTTCAAATCTTTGTGGTCAAGCAACAAGGGAGATACCATACAATAGCACAAGCAGGTTTTTTTTTTAAATCCAGTGCCCCTAAACTTTGAGGCTCTGTGCAAATGCTGTCGCAGTCATCATAGCACATCTAGAATGCATCTGATTAGAAGGCACTTCGTCTTGGGCTGAGGCACTTCGTCTTGGGCTGTACTCAGAGTTACCGTACGTTTCGAGCGAAACGGGGACGGCACAACGAATGCCTCAAGACCGACAACCCGCGTGTTGTTCTGGCGTTGTCATCTGGCTGTTTTTAATTTTCGCTTTTAAATTGCGTTTGCTTTGTTGAAGTAAGGGGCGAACCACGGATCGTCCCGTCCAGTAAGGGGGGCATTGCGATTTGCGGCGCACAGCGCGTTCAATTACGGAAAGCATCCTTTTTTACTGCAAATGCTTGACTAAACATCAGAAAGTATGGAGACCCGGGCTCGGTGAATTTTCGTTGGTGCTTACTTAGTTGGAGGGGGGACCACGCGGCGGCGCGGCGCTCTGTTCGTCTGCTCCTCCAAGGCTTAGTCCACCGATGGCGCGTATTTCGAAACTGCCACGTGGCGACGAAATAGTAACTGCCCCTTGGACTAAGCCTTAGAGGAGCAGACGAACAGAGCGCCGCGCCGCCGCGTGGTCCCCCCCCCCCCAACTAATTTAGCACCATCTCGTTTTCTCCGGGGTACTTCCTCCCAGTCCTAGGCTAGTCGTAGCCCTGCTCACTAGGTAATACTACCTGATGCACATCAGCACATCGGTGGCTTCATGGTGCAGATGTAGGGGAAGGTGTAACGCAGCAGAAAACGAGGATATGTGAGGAAACATGATAAAATATATTATTTGCAGCTTCAGTCGCTCCATTCCTCTAGCTTTATGAGAAGGACGTATTTGAAAGCAGTACAATAAGTGGTGGAAGATATGAAAATGTTCTGCGCAAATAGAGCTGTTCCTTAGGTTGTAGGAGTTACGAAATGTGTTTACTACAATGCAGCTTCTGTCAATGGTCATCATATAACACCTTTCAATCGATTCTGCAACTTTGAGTGAGGTCGGATGCATGGCCTATACCAGACAAAATCGGATGATGACGATTGCCCTTTTCTTATTGCTTACGTTGGAAGAATGTATTCTAGACACATTTCGAGCGTTGCCAACGAATTAACTTGCAATGGTGAAGAAGGGAGCGACTTTTTAAGTGGCCAAAGATCGTCCTCGATAGATCTCCCCAACTAAGACATTTAGGAGGAAGCTAAACAGACTTTTAGAAAATACCAACCTTCCGCTTTTCAAAACGATCTTCCTTTTTCAAGTATCTGTAAAAGAGAGATATTGCTCATTTTAGTAGCAAAAACTCGCATGAAAATTTCAGCGTCCTCGACGTTTACTCGACGAAATTGGAGAGACCCTCATTTCTCGCCAAGTGGAAGGCTTTCAGAGCAATTTCCATACTGATTGGTAACAAAAAACCTAGCTCTATCCAAGTCTTCCACAACTGCTCAAAAGGTTATCAAAAGGAAAAGCGGTAGCTTACCAAAGAGTGTGGTTTCCAGGGTTTGGGGCGGGGCTACAAATAATCTGACCGAGAGATAAACCGCGCTGCAACTGCATACTTTAGAGTGCATATAATGAAGCTCACTTATTCACATCAAATCAAAGCAAGGGGTCGTATCAAGACCCCTGTTTCAGAGCAGATGTCATACTGCTGCGACCAAGTCCTCGACACGATTTTCACCCTGGGTGGGAGTCACGAAAAATTGCTTAGAGGTCTCGAGGAAACCAATTGTTCTCAATAAAACTTCACGCCAATCCTAACTTTTGAGTTTCAGGTCAGCCCGAAATTTTCAATCAACCTTGAGAAGAGCACCAATGGAGCTATAGCAAAGCTCGCATTCGGATTCGAGTGGAGGGCTATACTTCGCTCGAAGGCTATATCACTGAACCAGCTCTACAATGTACGTTCTTTTTTCAAGAGTTCTTCAGTTATTCTTGTTTTTATACTTTCGTCATCAAGTTGTTAGATGAAAAGCTCATTCTGGCCATAAATTCCGTCGTTTTCAAAGGGCTAATTTGCCACAAATCTAGTGCTTACTACCCTATAGAAGGGTTCTTTCACCTATCTCAAGCTCGTGGCAGAAATGTAAAAACAAAATTGTATCGAAAAAGGCGCGGTTTCAAAATGGGAGGACTTCGAATCTTTCGATTTATTTATGTCCTAAAGGCATCAACGATTACCGACCACTATTGAACTGAACGCGGATAATGTGATAGACATCAAAATTCCCTTTACCCAAACAAGAACTTGGAGTGCTACACTGTTCCTTTTGCACTCTCAATTGAAAAAGCTTAACTCTAGCATAAAGCTCTAATACATCTTGTTTAATAACTCATTGAGAGGAATTCAATGAAAATATTAAAAAAGTTTTCCTTCTTGTAGTAACGGTCATCGAAAAAATTGCAATCATCGAAGTACTGCACAAATTTTGCAAGGATAAAAGAAAGGTTATTGTAGAAGTTTTTCGATGACATCACAGAAAATTTATTTCACACCTAAGTGACGCCTTCAGCTAACAGATAACATTGCAAAATATTGGGTTGGTGCATAATATCGTAGCGCTTGCATTTTTCATTTTTGCACGCAAACGTTTTGTGAAGAAATTAAAAACATAAAACTAATCAGGGATGTCCACTTTGCCATTATTTACGACTTTTATCCTATTTTGCAGAAAGTCACTGGATTTGGAATTGAAAAAAAGATGTTGGGCTCGCTCTCGAATTCCTCATTATTTCGCAATTTGTACGACATGAATACGGTCTTAATTTGAGTGAAATATGTAGGGTTGGTTAGAGAGAGGTTCGATAAGAACAATGGATTCTGAAGAACTTTTGTTTTGACGGTATTTTTTTCTTTATGTGAACTGAAAAATAACAGCTGTCGAAATGCCGATTTCTGCCGTCTGGATTTTCCAACTTCTAAGCATTATGTATGAGTACAAATATAATTTTGAGGGAAATGACGAAGTAATTTTTGTAGAGCGAAAAAAGCACTTTCAAAAGGTATAGGCGATTTTTAGGGTTTCTCTTGTACTGATTGAATTATACGACGCTAGTCCTAGGCCAAATCACGCCATAGTGCCAAAAACAATAACGCTACCAACCCAATAGTTGAAATGAAACGGATCTAGGCACAATAAACAAGAGGTGACGCTATCGCAGAACATTGGAGGATTTCGTCAAGAACAGACGAAATTTCCTTCAAACGCGAGCATTTATATCAAGGGATGGTTCAAACGTACGCAAACGCAAGATACGGGGGGCATTTCGCCAATGCATTTAAATTCGCCGCAGAAAGCAAGAAAACGCTCGGCCAAAAACTTAATGGCAATAGCCTTCCTACATAGTAAGGCTTGTTTAGGATAAATTAAAAGTTTACTAAAACGTTGCTGGAAATGTAAATGCAGAGCCACAACAAGAAATGGCTCCTACAGGAACTGCCCCTCTTGGCATGACTGGCGTAGGGCTAATTTTTGAAAAACCTTCGAAGCGCTTCGGTTGGAAATCGCCCTACCCCTCTATATGTAGTCATTGCCCACTGTCTTCCGATTACACTTTGTCAGGACCATGCAGACCGCCACATAGAATCGAAAATTCGAAAATGTTCAAAAATAAGTCGGTTAATGATCACTTCCAGACAAAGTGGTATCATCATGGCCGTGATCGCCAAATTGCAAGAGATGGGCAGCGGGTTGTAGAAGATGGCAAATATTTTTGGGGATAACTTTTGTCTTTTTTCAACGTAAAGGTTTTAGCCAGGAAAAGGGACCGAAATCAAATAATCTAACTAATACGAATAGAAAAATTAATGAAATGGCGTAGGAATAAAGCCGTTGGCAACTCGTTCAGACGATATACGTCCAAACGTACCGGGAATTTTTTCCCGCGCTATGCTCGTACCACTACTTGACAAGAATGCACACGGCTGAATGAAATGTCTTGCGATAACGCTCAAAATGTAATATTTTAACAATTCAAAAAACTTTAATTACCTATGATCAGTTACGAAGAACGTGTTTAGGTGTTTCACCAAATTTATTTGGAAGCACATTCCTTGGGGTTTAGGTTTGAACGCATGAGAACAAATTCCCAACCTGAAGTGTACAACTTTAGAATTTCCATGATGTCATAATGCACCGGAGATGTACAATTCGTTGATTACGCAACAATTTTCGTCATGAGTGCTCACCTTAGGATAAAGGGTTAGTTGACGTAACACCGGAGAGAAGTGTTAACACGTTTGGACGGCCCGATTAGCGGGAGGGTCGACTCTTCAGCGTTGTCGATACGCAGTCTAACATGTCGCAATCACGTCCAACACGTTAAGGGCGGACGTTAAACTCGTCCATTTTTTTCGCCCAAAATATGCTTGGGACATCCAACTGGTTGGCTCATTTTTGCGAGGGATGGGGTCCGGCTATGGCCTTACTGTAATTTCAAGACCTTGGAGAGACTGTTACATTGTAAATTGGGCTTTAGCCCTTCCCCTATTCCCCCGCCCACTGTTGATTCACCGCTTCGTTTTCTATTACTGAGCTACGAAGCTGAAACGTGAATCGACTGCCTCTCCATATTCACTCATATCCCCCTTCCACCTTCACAGCATGACTGGACACACTATTTTTTCATTCGAAGCAGCACTTCTTTCAAATAATACGTTATATTTTTTTTCAAATTATTTTCTCTAAAATGATCGCTTCTCTTTGTTTATACGCTCTGACATAATTTTTCCTGGATCACTCTGACTTATTTTCTATCTTCGAATGATCACACTTTCAAGTCCCTTCACTTCCAAATTTTTATTCAGCTTCAGCTATTTATTTCTTGACATTTTTCCTTTTCACACGGTTTTTCTTACTCAGTCTTTTATTCACTTATTCGTTTTGCATCAATGATCCTGGGCTTTATACACTTCAGTGGTCTTTTTCTACTTCTTCTTGCTCAATTTCGTACATCGCACTTCTCGATCTCAAATTACAAAGAAAAACCTATTTGTAAATGGAATTATTTAAAAAGAAAACTATGGTTGTTTTTGCTCCGTCCCATACAAAACTTTGTTGTTGTTGTTTATACTCAAGAGTTGGCTGATGTCGAAAGTTTCAGCGTGGTTGTTTCGCTGACATTCGATTAGTCAGACTCTTTGAATCCGTTTCAACTCTTTAAATTACCGTCTATTAGTCATCAAGCAGTTCATCGCAAATAAACGCTTTTGAATCGATCAATAGACATGAAAGCAATAGCATGATAAATGTATTACACATGCACACGAAAGTTAACTCAGAATAAACGAACTGGTCAACTTCACATTTTTCTGAACAAACCCTACTAACAAATCCTCCGACGGATCTTCATTGTTGAAATAAGAGCTCCACAACGTCAACTTGCTTAAGCTGGGACATTATCCTGCGTCCATGGCAGATATTTATCGTTGAACTATACTATTATGGAAGTAGACGTTAATGTATGGATAAGTGGTTGAAACACTCGATAGAAAAAAAAAACTTTTTAGTAACTTGAAAAAAAAACGTCTCCCAACTCGGTAACTTCGTCTATTTCGCCTGCCTTCTCGACAAAACATTCCGCTGTGCGCGACTGTGTGACAAGTTACTGTGATCAGCTGTTGAGCAGGAAGCAGTTTGCTTGTCCTGCGTCACGTCGTAGGGTGTACGACATCTGACTGACTTCATTTCGAAAAGGAAAATAAAAAAGGATCAAAAAAGAAGGAGAGAATTTGCTCAAAAAAGCTGGGACTTTGTTGATAAAGCAGTAGGCATCACTTTTACCTGAATTGCTGAGTCGCTTTGGGACGATCATTCTCTTCTACGAACGCCATTACATCATCAGCCTCCTTTGCCGAATTCCATCAATATTTGTAGCATTAAACATAGCTATGAAAATGATCAATACATTTGAGATGTGCCACACTATCGGCTTCCATTCCAGAAATCGAGATTTTTTGACTGCGTATTGAGGCTATTCAGTTAGTTGCGGAGCCAACGATAAAAGTCAGCGTGTTATCCTCCGGAGTGAGCTGGGTTTCGCCTAGTTTTCCCCGGAAAGATCGAAAAGTCGGTTTTTCGAACTATATTCGAGTCGGGATTTGATTTCATTCTCGTGTTACTGGTGACACTGGTCACTGCTTCATATTCCTCCCGGTTCCCACCACAAATCGAAAGCGTCTGGGACAATCCTGTTTGAATCAGAAAGGGCGACCATAAACTGATTGAATGAACTGATTGCACTGGTGTTCTGACGTGTCCTTCTGTTTGGGACACTAATAATTAGTATAGTTCAAACTGAAGTTAAAGGATTGATGGGTAGCTTGTCAGAGTTGAATTAGAGGTGGTCATTGGTGCCGGGATGAAGAAAAAAGAATGAGAAACGGCTTAGAACCCAAAAATAGAATCTTTCTTTCCGTTGATTTCCGCATTGATGCTACTCTCATCGGTGCTGCCCTCTTCAACGCTAACGCTCTCTTCTAGACGGCTAGAGCCAAATGGCGAGGGGTAGCCAACCGGTGGGCGTGCCGCGTCGATAGCGCCGCGAGGAGGGCCATGCTCGTTCGCCGGAGCATGTCCTTCCCCGCGAAAAGCGTCTCGATCCGCACTTTAAGGGCATCTTGTCTTTTCACCGGGTAAGTTTCCTTTTTTTTAAATCTCAAACCTTATCAAGGTATCCTCTTTCAAATGAACAGAGACAGAAGTTATGGTATTCAAGATGAGTTCTGAAATTCATATTGGGTTGGTGGAGTTGATGCAATATCACTGAAGAATCCAAATCCAAACAATTTTCTCGCTGGTGCTAAATTTTTCCTTTATCACACAGAAGAAGCTATCCCTTCATCTCTTTCACTCCTGACGGATAGATCGAGGGGTGAGGGAATGGATATGAATGGTAAATATTACTTCGAAATTTTATATTTCAAATGTTCACAGCGAGTGTGACTGATAGGCGAATAATTCCAATGCTTTCTCGCTCTTCTTAATTTTTGATATTTAGTAACAAACTATCTCTCATTTCTCATACCCCTGAGGTGAGCGATGAGCGAAGTGTGTTTAGAAGTGGGTGGTGACAACTTCACAGCGAACGATTACGGTTTCAAACTAGCTCCGAACTAATTAAACTAACAAACTCATTAAATAATACTAATAACTTTATGAATAATATATGACAAATAATTATTTAACTTATACTGAATTGTTTCATCTCAACAACATGGTGAACAATGGTCGAGGATTCCTTGAAAGGGGGTCGCAATAGTCTCTATGGCAGGGAGGGGGATTGTAGGGTGAGGGAGATGGGATAGGTGGAAAAATGAAATGGCTAGGGTGAATTGTAAAATTTTCTTTCTTGTATACCCCTTCCCGTTCTCGACGATGTTTGAGAAGGAATTTCGGAGGTTCAATAACACTATTGAAGTGGTCAGATAGGGGGTGGGAGGTGATGGAAGGGGTAGGATTGTGCTAACTTAATGGCGGAACGCTGGAGGAGCGGGTGTACCTAAAGTTTTGGGGATTAGTTCTGCTGCAGCGATTTCCTCGACGCTACATTCACCATGCTTGAAAGGTACGTTGGGCGAGGGGGGGGGGGAAGGTATGAATGTAGATGGTGGGTGCCATACTTCGAAATTTACGGTTGCGGTTTCAATTTTATTCGTTAAATACTACTGTGATATGAATATTCCAAATATTTTTCTTCGACTTCAAATCTACTCATTAATAGCTATGCACATGTTCGATATTCATTTCCGATAATCTTTGCTTTTTGTTCCTTTGTTACAGAAAAAAGGCCATCCGCAAGATCTACTTACATGCCTGACAAAAGCAAGTCGAGCGTGAAGGCGGTCCATACACAAGTGATGCAAAACCAGTCAACAAAAATTTACGATTCCAAATTTACTCAGTAAATACTGCTGTGATATATAACATATTCAAAATATTTTTTTTCACCTTCAAATCTACTCATTAAATAGCTACTATATTAGTATTCCGAATGCTTAATAATTTCTTTTGGTTTTTTTCACAAAAAAAAAACCGTTCTAAGATCTCGTACATGCCTGACAAACGCGTCGAGCATGAAGGGCATGAAAGTGATGGCAAGAACCATGTCACGAAATTTGCGATTCCAAATTTACTGGATAAATACTGCTCTGATATATATTCCAAATTTTTTTTCGACGTCAACATCTACCATAATATAGGCTAAATTATTCCTGAAATGCTAATAAACATTCTTTCGGTTTTTTCACAAAAAAAACCGCCAGGATCTCGCTATGCATTGACATCGAGGCGTGGAGGCCATGAAAGTAGATGGCGAGAACCATGTCAAAAATTTGCGATGCCAAATTTAACTGGATAAATATGCTTATATAATATATTCAAAAAACAGTTTTTTTGTTTGCTAATAAAATGATGTATGTCGAAAACAAGCCATCTCTTTACACTTCCTATACCTCTGGCAGATATGTCGAGCAGTAAAGGTGGATATGGATATGGATGAAAAAGTCACACTACGGAATTCAAGGTTCCAAAACTAAAACTATTAAGTTGGCTTAACTGTTTTAGTTTTGGAACCTTGAATTTTGGTAATAATCAGATCATAGGTCCATGATTTTCGGAGAGGGACATGCAAGCCTCTGGAGACCGGTTGATTTGTCCCAGGCTCGTTTGAATGGTTGAAAGATACTGGCATGGAACTGATCTACTTCCCATAAGTTAATTCTATGACCAAGTCACATCCACTGAACAGTGCGACCACTGATGAGGGTGAAATGCATGGCGCATCCAAAAAGGGACGAATCAACACTGAAATCTGTTTTTTTTCTACTCTTGTTTTTCTTCATTTTCTAAGAATTTTTGGCAAATATTCTTCCTATCAATCTATGCATGTTAGCGTTGAACTGTGGAACTGTTTCGGGTTTCATGAATATATAAAATTACCTGTATCATTTGCCACCTGGTAATAAATAAATGAATGAATAAAAATATAATATGAAAACAAAATATCCTACTTTAAATATTATTACTATAAATATTCTACTTTAAATAATAATTAACAAAACATCCTACTTCCAATATTATTACTATAAATATTATATATTCGATTAGTTATATATGACAAACAAATCAATAAATGACATATGGCAAAATGATTAGGAGAATTGGTTTTGGTTCAGGATGCGCCACACATTCTGCTTCCACTCAGAATCGTACTTTGGTGGCGATTCATCTTATACAATGGCTTAGGGGCCAGGTGATGTAGAAATTAGTGTTTTTGACCTCTCAGACAAGCCTAGTATCAGTTCATCGACCCCGGGGATGGAAAGGTTGCCTGGCCCTGGACGATATTCGATCCGAGATTTGACCACCGGACCGTGGTCGTGGGAAGTAGCTCCATTCGCCGCTATCTATTTTCGGCTTTTTAAATATCAAAAAAATATTTATAAACATATAGTAAGTAGTATGTATATTCATATTTATGCAGTATATCATCGACATTTAAATATCCTAAGATTTAAATAAATTAAAATGCGTAATGTGTTTAGTTATTTATTATTTATCCCATTCTAGGAGCGGGTGGGCCACACAACCCAAGCCAACACCCTCAAGCCAATTTCATATTCAAAATCAA
>MU869880.1:0-29442 GCA_036418205.1 Ostertagia ostertagi | reverse complement strand
TGGAAAGATTATTCGTAGCTAAGCTAGATAAAGGCAAGCGGCTACAAATGAGTGGCCTTTCAGCGCCAGTATTGGAGGTCAATTTGGCGCGATGGGTGCTCAATCACGACAAACTGACTGGTTGAACGGGCTTCCGGGCTTCAGTGCTACTCAAGTACTGGATAATATGTGTAAAACAAGAGTCAAGGTGTAATAAAACTAATATTCCTTCTAAGTTATAGAATATTAATTGTTATTTATTTTGAAGCATATTGTTTGCTATGTTATTCGTAGAGGGAATTAGGGGGGGGGGAGGGAGGGAAAGAGGTAAATACCTATTGTGAAAATGAGCGCAACTAGCTAGAATTCCCGTATGACTGCAGAAGCCATGAAGCCAGCAACCTTCAGCAAGCTCCGTATCGTATCCGATAGGATTCTAAGGCTATTGAGGCCTCACGGAATAATCCTTCCAATTGTTCCTGCTTTCACGTCTAAAAGAGAGTGCATGGCGCATCCAATGAAGGTTTAGCGAGGAGTCGCAGCAAGTTTGAATAGTTCGCAATCGTCCAGGGCGGCGTAATTGCAAAAGCACGACGCGATGTTGCCTAATTCCATAAATTTTGCCCTTAACAATTGCGTGCGAGAAAACTTGCCTGAATTTGACAGGCAAATGGGGCATAATTACGGTAAGGTTTATGGTTATGACAGGGCGACGAAAAACTCGATGCGGTCAGGTTTCGTGGAGGACGCAAAAGTTTCTGAATGGTCGCGAACGGTTTAGGGCGAACAGGAAGGCTGGTAAGGGAATGTGGTAGTCGAGGGGCAGAGATCGTTGCTATGGTCACACTTTATGGTTAGTACGGACTCTATTCAGGCCACTGCTACGCTAGTAAATCTTCTTTGTGAGTGCAGAAACGTCCGAGAGGATAAAAAGCTGCTGTTTTGGCTCAAGCAATGTTTGCTTACCTTCCAACTGTTTCTGCCATAATAAGTACAAGCGAGATACACGGCTCACTCCGCATAAATGGCCGAGGAAAGACTGATACTTTCGATTTCTTGGCCAATTTCGTTGCAGTCAATGACGACATTCGACCTTAACAAACGCTTTTAACCTGAGTGCCCAATTTTAAAGGACCTTTTTAGGTCAACGTCAATCCACCACCAGTAATTACCGCTGAAATTCTTAGAGGTACTTGTCAAAATCGATTGTGGGCTAATTACTGTACCGATTGTTAGGCAGCTTCTCTGATGATGCCCTTTCTGGCAAAATAATAGCCTTGGGCACAGCAAGCGTTCGTATAAGGTCACTGGTAATTAAGTGCAGTTTTTAGTTCTTGATGGATGAAATTTTGAGCAACGCAGCGTCCGCAATAAAGCTGGGAGTGGGGTCCATGCTTTGCAAGCCGTGGATGAACCGTTTTTGAGATGCGCCGCGCACTCTACTTCACTCACAATCGCGTTTTAGTGGCGTTTTCCAATGCGATTTGGCCGGCACACTGATTTTCGGGCCAGCCAGATGTATAAGTCAGCGCATTTCTACCCAGACAGCTCTGGTAACTAATAACCAAACCCGGAGGACTGCAGAGCTCAGTTGGCCTGGCGGCGTGGACTTGATCCCCGGACCATTGGCGTGGTAAGCAACGCCACTTACGCCCTAATTTCAGCCATGCTGTCACAACTCGTCCCTGAAAAGCTTCGTGAAGAAGATCCGGAGATCCCTTTTGGATGGGCAGCGCTTTGCTTGAGCGCTGAAATTGGAATCATAACAGATTTCATACCGACGCAGGCCCAAGAAAAGGTCCTTTAGATCTAAGATTCGGACCATTTCATAAAATTTTTCAAACTTAAAATTGTTTCAAATGTATGGAATACCCTGTAATTCACTGCTGCAGACAGGTGTAATTTTCAGAGCGCCTGCCCAAGAGGGCTACATCGATTTGCCAGCTTCCTATTTAATATCCCTCTACGCAAATATTTCATCTCAGGGAAGTGGTGGAGTGTAACGGCATATTTCCCGAGCATTTTGTTGGAATCCCGTCTGTGAGTAAGGTAGTGAGGCCCGTAACCGCACATGACTAATGCCACTTTCATGTCTTCAAACATTTGGCTGGAGCGCAAGAGAAGAATGGCTAGCCTCCTTTCACGCCCTACGCTCCTTTGTGAACACGTTAGTGTTTGCGTCTCTCCCTATGCTACGCACCTTTGTACATGGGTTGATGTCTGCGTCTCGCTCGTCCCCTGTGCTCCCTCATGTCTGCGCTGGATGTCTCGCCCAGACTAACTCTTCTAGACTCGATTGTCGAAAAATACTTTTTCATTACCTGTGTTTTCCTCCCTTCTCAGTTCCTTTTCTTTTTACTTTTCCTTCATTACCGGGTAAATTAGCACATTCTGCTCATATTTGACCTCTTTGCCCCGGTTACAGTTTTGTGAAATGTGCCCTTGAGATCAAGGCTTCCTTGGTGTATACTGGTGTTAAATGATTCACTACGCTGTGTTTGAGCCCTAACCCCTTAAAAACTGTTTCTATCAGTGGTTTTTCAGCGGAGAGAGGAACAAACTTGAAAAGGCCAAATTTGGCACTTTTTATTTTTTGGTTGATCATGTTCAGTGAGGGGAATAGCTCTTTGAAACTGATTCTGAGCGTCGACCAAGCGGCGACATAAATTAACTTTGTATACATTATATAAATAAACATAACTAACATAAACTAAAAATAACTTGTATAAATAGGCAATATTTTCAATTTGTCACAGCTGCACTAGACATATGTAATTGTTTTTCGGTCGGCGGATATTGCCTCAGAGAGCTTCTCCTTTTGCCTGATTGCGTTTTTTAACGCGCTCTGGTGCTCGCCAATAGACGAGTTGACTTCGAATGTGGCGAAGTCGGCCAGCTCAACAGCTACACAACGTTGGGGACATTGAGCCGGAAACATGAATGAAAACGGCTGGGCACATCATCAAGGAACCCTTGGGTTCCCAAGCAGCCTAATATTGCTTGGGAGTGATCATATAGCTGACGTTACTAAGGATTCTGCTTCTAATCAAGCATATCTGATCTCATTCTCCTATATAGCGCATTTTCCCGAATAGCAGTTCCTAAGGTGGCTGATCGCGATCAGGCTAACCGCGCTTCCGGGGAGGGCTTACTTGTTAATGAATTTATTGGAACCAGTTGGTCTTTTCCAGAAGACATTTCCCATCAGGGTGAATTCTAATTTTATCTAAAGGAGGGCATTATAATTTGGTTAGATTCTGTCTGACGGCGCTCAAATTCTCCTCTGGGTTTTTCCCACCGAAAATTCTTCCTCAGACATTATTTAATATGTCCACGGTGCTCGCGCTCACCATCACTACTCAAACACTTTCCAAATTCCGAGAAGAAGTTAGATGCATGGCGTACTTTTCGATGGCCGATTGACGCTGGTTACTTTTTTTCTGTTCTGAAGACAATAGAATTAGCCGAATGGGTAATCATTCGGAGAATTCTCTTCCCCTGTTGATTTCCTTTTTAGGCATGAATGTCTTTGGCCCATACACTAGTATACCGGCGAGCTGGACAAAATTTAGAAAAGCGTTAAAATTGTTCCTCGGTTGCTTTTTTCGAGTAAAAATAATGATAAACAGTAATAAATAATCAATAAATTATGATAGTAATGAAATAAAATAAATAATAGGAAATAATGTTAAACTGCAAACGATAAACTAATACAATATTGGGTTGATCCATAATTCCTGGCCGAAATTTTTTCAGAATCAATTTTCTTCATGTCAAATTAGTGTCATTACGAAATAAGTTAGTATGTTGAAGGAGGCATCAGTACCTTAAACTAGGATGTTCCAGAAGGTCAAAGGGCAGTGGAATAAGTAAGTAGGGATCGAAATGGATCAACGACCAAAGCAGGCGATTATGCTTAACGAGAAGAACCTTGCAAGGAGTGCAGTAGGCAAGACCAGCGCTGTGTTTGCCTCAGTCTTTGCTACTGATCGGGCACTGGGCTATTGGCTTGAAAGCATCGGCAAAGGCGATACAAGCTGCAAAGTTTGACCTCATCCTAAGCCCCCAGTCACTTTCGATGAGGATCCATTGCGCTGTGAATCGGAAAGTCACCGGACGCTACCACCTGAGATTTGTAGCAGATACCTGGGCACAGCCGATGCACCACCGCAAGCTGTCTGAATGAAACGGGCTGTAGCAGAATGAAGTTTCGATGGGAACGGCATGCATCTCTGACCATGCCGCCGAGAAGCAGACCTGACCATCTGCAGAAATTTCATTCTGCGCAGGCATAGCCTGGACTTTCCCTAGTCGGTCACCAGTGGAGATGAGTCATGAGTCCACTACGACAACAACACGCGGCACGCCTTATGGCTATCTCGCAGCATGAACCCACCATCTCACCCAAAACCCGACCTCTTTCGTCAGAGAATATTACCCCCATTTGTAGGATTGGTCGGGTATCCCACTTTGAGAACCGCTTCATCTTATATAGACAACCACTGCGAAGATAACCATGGAATAACTCCCGAGGTTGGCCGCAGCAGTGCGAGAGAACCATTCGAAACGTCTCAAAATCTCCTTCCTCCGGATGAACGCCCGACCTTACATTGCGAAGATAACTCGCCACCTTCTGAGGGAAACTGGCTCGATCGCGATACCACATCTATCGTATAGCCCTAACATTACTTCATCGCACTATCCCCTTCTCGATGCCCTGAAGCAGTACCTTCGAGAGAAAGGGGTCACTGAATACAACCACCCAAAAAACGACCTCTCCGAACTCTTCATCCCATAGCTCCACTCGTTTTGAGAGGAATGCATCCATTCGCTGCCTAGCAAATGAATGCATATCAGCGATTGCGATGGTGGTTATATTGTTGATCAGTTATTCTCCCAGAAAGAAAAAACTCAATGAAATGAAAGTGTCGAAATTCGGCCAGAAATTATGGTTCAGCCCAATATCAAATAGTAATAAATAACAATATCAATAATAAATAATAATGAGTAACAATAACAATAAAAAATACACATATAAATAGATGCCTGCCCAGAAATGACTTTCTAAGATCATTCATTTGCTCTTAATCATTTATTCGTGGCAATATAGAAAAGATTTCTGTGTGAAAAGACAGTGAATTGGAAGAAATTATCCACATAATCGAATCCCTGGAAAAAATGCTGCCGAGCTGTGCATCAATTCCAAGCTTCGCTTATGGCCAGAGCGTCTTCTTTCACCGACCATTTTTCAATGTCCGATTCCTGCTTGATGTTTAAGCCTTGTACGACCTCCTTCTCGAAATTTCCAAGACACTAGGTTGTACAGTCATTATCCCGCCTTTCTTTTCATCATTCCACACTGGTCTTGATTGTACATTTGTTCGACTTCAGTAATGCGCTTAGCAGTGGAGGCAGAAAACAAAAACTACAGTATTTTTTTAGAATTTCGTGAAATTTGCACGTTTTCGGTCTAATTTTATACAAAACTTCGTGTAACTGGAACTAAATATTTCGAATAAATCTCACCTCTGGAAAACAATCACTAAAAATTTATTGAGATCGTCTTCTTCGGAAGGCAGATCTAATTCTATCATCCAGTACGAAACCCTTCCACGAGAAGAGTCCAACTCAATGAACCCGTTTGACCATCCTTGAAGCTGGTAACTTTGGGGGTTATGCTTATTCATACGCTTTGCTAAAGTACAAAATCCATATTCTACTGTATGGCAATCGGGAACTTCGTTTTGTTCGGTTGTTTTACAGTATGAGAACTCTCCATAGGGCAGCACGTAATGGTGTTTTTGCCGTTAAATGGAATATTGGATGGGAGAACAGAAATGGCGGCGGCCTGGCTGATGTTGAACATTTCGAAATGAAATATCCTTGAAAGCTTTTTTGAAATAAGAACTACTGTTGAAATATTTCGAAAAAAAAGACTGCGTCGCACTACGGTCAGAATGGAATTGTGAATTTTATGCGGCTTTCATTGTCCGCTCGCAAGACGAATGGCCATTGAAGTTACGTATGCGCATCCCGGAAAGAATCATCTACCCAGCCTTAATTTTCATTATACCAAATGCAGAAACATTTGAAAACGTCAACGGATAGAAATCTTCTCACTCAGAGACCCTCCGTTCGTTGAATGTTTGGATAGCGTCCGAATCGAAGTTTATCTAATTTTCGTTCTCGACACTCTTCCATGGTTCCCTAATGCATCATATAGGTATCGATTACTCGTTAGGTGGCACCATTTAGAAACATTCGGGCAGTTGTAGTCGCAATACGCAGAGGAAACGAGGGATGATTCGGGAACCTTGACGAGGCTCGTGTAAGCTCGGACTCTACCGGTTTCTTTCTAAGCGATTCATGACAACTTGGAAGCACTCGAAGAAAGAATAATAATAGTAATTTGAATTAAAAATGGAAGCAACTATTACATATTCCACATCGAGCAAATGGCGAAAACAGTAAACAGTAAACAAAACGAGACTAACCAAAAATAGCGAATAATTATAGTAAATCTAGGTGTATTTTTGTGCCATAGTTGGACTTTATTACGTTATCGATTACAATTAACCTAATAGTTAAATTGAATAACTGACCTAATAGAAACCTAATAGATAATCGTAATAAATCAAAGCTAGTTTTAGTTAAAATTTTTGTAGACCTATTTTTATCTTACGAACCTTTCGTTCGGTTTTTTTTGCAAGGAATCTCTGAGACTAGCATTTAACGTTCAGTTCACCGGCGATGATCTGAGGGGGTAGGGGGTGGTCGAGGAAGTGGTTTTGAGCCACATCTATGGAAGGGCATTGGAGATTGGTACGAATTTTTCCCCCGGATTTTCCGCATCACTCCAGTACGTCATTGAAACTCGCCTGTTCGCGTCTTTCAGCCCGTTGCAACCACACTGCCTTTGAATGCCATAATTAACAAGTTTATGAGTGTAAAATTCTTCCGTCATTCTTAGTGCAGGAAAGAAGGAAAGTACACTATAGTAGAATTCAAAAATTATTATTTTCCAAAATCATTTTTCATGTTTGAAGAAAAGCTACCAGTGACTTGTTTTGCTTGGGGTTCAAGTTCTGCCTGGGGCGCAAGTTTTGTTAACAACCCACCAATCTTGTGAATACTATCATTCTCTTAACAAAGCTTTTTTTCAGGAGCCGCTTGTGTTCTGCCATGGCCAGGTGTTTGGATCAAGCCGATCGCGAGTTCAACATTACGCAGCATTCACTCGGCCCATTAGGCTCATGTCGCTCAAAGAACAACGATCAGTACTTGTTAAGCAGTACCACGTGAGTCTTCCCTCAACTCTATAGGAATGTTCTTTCTTGCACTTTTATCCATTTGATACATTTTTTATGATATTTGCCAATTTTTCATGTGTCACCTTGTTTTTACATCCTTTTTTCTAACATGGGAGTAGCATAATCAGTAAGTATTAGCAATAATAAATAATATGTATACTAACACTGATAATATCAGCGACTATAATAATAACAATAACGAAGTAGAAGTGATAACAAAGGCGAAGTAATGATTATGTGGTAACAGTACTATAATGATAGAAATAACCCTGATAACAACAAGGGGGCCCTCATGGCCTTGGGTGGGTGAATGAGCTACTCTCACCACTTCGGCCTAAGCCTTAGGTAGGAAAAGGGATTCTTGAGAGGATGTGACAATGCGTGCTGTACCTACCATCGGTCCGCACCCAAGACCATGAGCGCTGTTCTTAGGAAAAAAGCTTACCGCACCGATTGTTGGTTGTTATGTTCTTGAATTTTTGTTCTGCGTTTAGGTGCCAGCCTTGATTATTATTTATAATCGTTACTATTATTATTGTTCATTATTACACTCAAGTATCATTACTCGTACAAAAACAGATTTCTCTCAATCCATGAGACAGTTCTCATTCTTGCACGGAAACAAGTTCATTTCAGAGATCGTGGCGATTGCTTTCGATGTTTGATTGTGTTCCCTGTGCACGAAAATGTTCTCCAGTACAAATCCAGTGAGTACTTTTTACTGAATTCGATAGAATTTTGCTCATTCTCCTTCAACTTTTCATCTGTCGCTCTTTTGCGGCGTCGTGTCGTCACGTTGTATCACGTGCTATCGTGTACTACAACGCAATATTCTCTTCTATCACCAAGTATCACCTCCCTGTGATGCTTTCGACGTTCCCCTCTTTGCACTGGGCATGTTCGTTTCTTCGCCAAGCTTTGCTTGCTAAGTAGAGGAGCGCTTAACAACCTACTTCTGTGCCCTAACTGACTGACTTATGCTGTCACAAAGGTAGCCTAGCACTAAACTGGAGTGGTCTTGTGTTTGCAGACTCGCTTTTAACAAAAGTGACGCAAACCTAACGTCTGCCGACGGTTCTAACCAAGTGACACCAATTCTTCCCCTTCCTACCTTGTGAACCTGCACTTTTTTACATGACACCAGTTTTAGCCTGGTTTTTTTCTTTTCCGATAAATCAAGAAAGAAAAATGAGGGTGGTCTGCTCTAAGTGCCTGCTAAACACCTGCTAAAGACCAGAATTGCCTGCACCTGCCGCGCTTTCTTCTGAATGGATTCCGTATGGGACGTGGACCATTGGATTTCTCCATCACATGCAAGAAATTGCTTGAAAATTCACCGCCTTTGTGGGGGTTGAAAGCGGCACGATCGCTGCAGCAGCATCAATCACCGACCGAGGCCGGGTCGACTGTCATTGCGCAGCGATGACGGTCTCCCGGGGATACACGGTGGCAAATTCCGGAGTAACCCGCTATTCCTTGACTGAGATGACCCAGCCGGGATTGACAGCCTGTCACGAACTCGATACCCCAAGGAGTAGTATGGGGAATATGAAAGAAAATCTGAGCGCGAAATCTGACGAGCCAAACTCCTTAAGTGGGAGAATTCTGGGGATTTTCAACAGCAGTGTCCGCTCAAACAGGGTGGGTTTTCCAGACGCGCCGCGCTTGATGCTTCTCTGAATTTAGGATGCCATTAGGTTCGATTTTAGAGTTTGTTGCCATACATTTTGTGGAAATCAAATGTAATGCACGCCTGGGATAAATTGCATGTCGTTCAACATCGTCTCCCCCGGAATGGCTCGTTCTTGCCTCATGCATAAAAGAAAGTCACTTCAAGCGGACTTAATGGCACAGACCCACCGATTTAGAGCTTGGAATAATTCTCTCCAATGACTGCCACGATCTTGAGGTGAGGCTGAGATAGCAGGCCTGAGGGTGCTATGAGCTTCCAATCGGGTTCTGCACGGGGATTTGGACATTCCATCCTCTTGGGTCAGGTTCAAGTGGTTGGCACAATTGTAGGGAGAGTTTAGTCGCCGATTTGAACATCTTTACAAGTCAATGCAAGTGATAACGAAGTCCATTCAATTGATTCCACAACCCGGGATAAAAAACATGTGCATGGCGCTTCCGGGGTCCCTTCCTTCGTCATCTTTTCCGTATGGAGTTTTAAGTGCTAAACTTACAACTTATGTTAACTTGTTCTGAGCGGCGTGGTATGAGTCGCGTGGGTTGGGGACCAAAATAAAACAAAAACTAACGACACCAGCTCAAACCGTTGATTTAATTCGAGCTATTTTGGCGGGACCGTAACGAGCCACCATCACGGCAGCTCTGTCAGGGACAACGCAAAAGGTCGAGCCGACTAAATCGCATTAATCTTTGAAAACGCGAAGAGACAGTCTATCAGATCTGTTCTGCAATTCTGCTAGACAGCCGATATGGTGCATCGCTGCCATTTCTGCCATGATGCGGCTCTGTCCATTAGTCCAAGCCACCCATAGCCGGACTGGCGCGGTGACGCCGACGGGCATATAACGCCACTCATTTCGTCGAGCACGGAAAATTGCTCGGCTAACAATAGAGCGATGATCACTTGGGAACACATACATCTACAGTTTCAATGGAGAAAAGAGCGGTCAAAAAGTGGCAAGAAGAAGGGAACAGGAAGAATGAAGTCAAGGAAAGAGGCAACGATATTCATTTTGATTTGCGATATATGAACAGTGGCGAAAGAGTCAGGCGCCCTGGGGGCCTAACAAACTCCAAGGAAGAGCCACGTTGCTAAATCCAAGCCCTTCGTCGAATAGGTGGTGTGCAGGCCATCTAATCAGTCGGGGGTACCTGACAGGAGGCCCGTCACGCGACAACGAGGAAGAGTCAGCGGACGAGTCGCAGCACGCGCTGTAGTGATGGTTTTCGCTTTAAGTTAATAGAATGTTCTATTGGTAGTACCTACACCGGAAAGCACACGCTGCGACTCGTTCGCTGACTGCAGCTATCGGTGCCGCGTGACCACGGCCTCCTGTCGGGGTGTAGCAAGCAGTTCAGACCCTCAACAAGTGGAAAAAGACGAGTGCGCAGGTTTATAATCGTTCAGTGGGCTACTCGCTTTCTTCATAGCTAATATTACTTTTTTCGAGTATCATTGAATTCAAATAAAAGCCTGTGTTTGCAGCTCAGTGCATCTTCGATTCGAGCATGACCCTTGATCGATGTCGGCATCACTTCAGTGGTGACACCACCATGCATACACTTTTTAGAAGTGAAGTTCTCAGTTGCATTTCATTTACTTTTTCATTAGCCACCTGATCGCCATTACGAATTTCTGGTCTTACTTGGCAACCAAAACCATTAATACAGATACACTTCAAACTTGGGCCGGGATCTGGGGGGGTGGCGCGGGGTTTGGGTGGGTGAAATTAAGTGCTGTAAGTTTGCGAAAAAAAGCTCGCTGTTTCTGAATGTTCCTCTCTTGTGGGGAAGCCTGACGCCCTAGCTTGCTTACGGTTGTCGCGAATTGGACTTTTCAGAAAAGAGAGGAGTTTCTGAATCTAAAAAATGAAACGTATTTATTGCAGGCACGTTAGATGACAAGTGCAGCGGTGGCGAGCGAAGCGGTATGAACGAATGTTCTCGAGTATCGGGATTTGGCTCTTCCTTGGACTTTTGGGCAAGAATGCTGCATTCAATAGCTAGGTAATATAAAAATACATTAGTCGATACCAGCGCAGGAGGGACCATACCACAACAGCGTACTTGAAATACTGAGCTGAGAAAAGGACCATGAGCTCCCAAAAGGTAAAGCGTGAACAAAATTGGCTCCATCACAGGTGCTTTTTCTAGAGCCCGACAGCTCTGAGTGGGTGCTCTGGGATCAGAGCGCGAAGGCTTCGGACCGGTCAAAAAGACCCGAAACTTCCCACTCGGGAGCTCGTTTTCGAGTGGTGTTTTCATCCGATTTATGAACGCAGGGTACTTCCGATTAATGACACTCAGGGTTTACACTGTTTTTTGCAAGGGTGGAAGCGGGGCAGAGTTCACCTGTTTTCGCCTTTTACAGGCGGTCCATATCTGGCCACTACCGGAAACAAAGGGCCTCATGATGCAATGACCAGTTCAAATATCATATTTTAGCGTCGTTAACAGCAGTTCTCGCGCAGGGGGTAACGTTCCCTCTCGAAGTCGGAATTATTCAATTCAACGGCAGTGGCGACCATGACCCCGGCGGACCGAGTCGTTCAATTGCTCGTTTTCTTGTTGCGCTAAATGGCAGGAAAAATCCCGCTAATAGAGGGGGCGGGCACGAAAAAAACGTTCCGGCGCTCCGATTTTTCCTCAACGACGGTCCATTAAACGGTCGTCTGAAATGTGAAACCGTCCAGTTCACATGCTTAAGTAGCTTCGCGCAGCTGCCCCTGTTGAGCGCCGCAATCGCTCAATGGGAATGCGATGTGTTCCTTTCGCCGGACAGCGATGCGATTAGCGAGCGAAGAGAGATTGGTGCGGGGGGGGGTGGGGCCTGGTAGAGCAGCTCCTGCCTATTCAGTAATATCTGGTGAATTTGATAAGACCAGTATCACTATTCCGATAGCCGTAAACCTTAGGAGACCTTCTGGCAGAGTAAAGAACAGAAGAGAGAGAAGAGAAGGAGGAGGTAGAAGAAAGAAGGAGTGCTTCCGTATCCCCCTAAAGCCGCGCGGTAGCTCTCCCTCATTGGGGCTATGGAGGTGGGAGTATTCGGTTTTATTGAGCGTACCACAGTGGCTAAAGAAGCTCTTCTGCAATTTCTTACTGTTTAGCGATCTGAGTGGTCGAAAAGCGCAGTCCTCAACGTTCCCCAAGAGAAAGGGGGGGGGAGGGGTGATCAAGTGTTGCGTTCTCACTTTAACTGTGTCATTTTCCCCTGTACATTCTGTTATTCATGTCCATGTCCCGTTTCCATAAGAACCGGCAACCCAGGGAGGAGAGCATGAAAAGGACGCGAAGAACCTGCTAATCCATAAAACTTCCGGGAAATTCTTGAGGGTCTCCTAAGAAGAGATTATGAAGCAAGGCAGAAAGCGACTTGACTCGACAATCATGCCATTGTCGCAATGTCGAAAGTGAATATGGCCATCGCGGAATCCACGATAAGTAGTTTTGACCCGGCATTCAGCGCCAGTCCCATATCGGCACAAACAAATCTAGGAAGACACCAACTGGCTTTTACATAGTGGTATTGATAGTACCTTGAGATAGTGCAGACGTAGCAGGCACTTTTTGAAGCCATCCCGGGAACTCAAGACATGGCGATCCAATTTGGGAGTGGTTTCTAGGCATTTCTCATTTGTGGTGGAAATCTGTCATCCGTAGTCGGCAGGGATGACTGTCGGTGGAGCTCTCATAAGATGATGATGACTGACACCTTTGGATGTTTACATCACATCTCGTTCCTTGACATTTCGTCATTATAAGTCTGACATATACGGCAGATAACTGGTTTGACATGGCGCCTGTCTGTCACATTTCCCATCTCCATACACAATGTGCTCCCGTCCAGAAACAGCTGCACTCTGTCACAGGCGATTTCCTGCTCTGGGTGCATGCTAGCTGCTGAAATGGCCTTTCCTGGGGGAGTCCAAGCCTCATCCCGAATCTCTGGGCTCAAGCACATACTGCCTTTGTCCTGGCCCCCACTCCTACACTTCTAAAACCTCGCAAGCTGGTGTGAATCTCGCAAATTGTATCATTGGCGTGCAAAAATTTTTACTTCACAAGGAGTTTTTAGAAGCTGCGCTATTAATGCAGATGGAGGCGGGGCATTATCGTAGGGAGACCGTCACAAGGGCAGCGGAATTCGAGAAAGGGAAGCTGCTCAGAACCTCTCTCCCCTCTTATTTGGTTAATTTAACAAAAAAAGGATGTTTTAACGGGGGGTTCTGAATGAATTACCACCACAATGCTTCGCATCTTGCGATAGCGCCCGTAGGAATTTCTGCCGTGTGGAAGGAATAGGGCAATAAGGATTTTTAGGGTTGCCGTCAATGGGGACGAAGGGATGAGAGCGGAAACAGGGGGGTTAAAGAACATAAGCCGTCAATAAAAGGCCGTTGCATGAGGCCTTTGTGTTAGTCCAGAAGCGAAATGTGCATTTTCTGGCGTATAAGGCTGAGTCACAATGAGCGCATGACTGCTTATTTAGAGGCGGTAGAATGGCAGTTCTGCAGAAATGTTTGCAGAAATTTTCGGTTTCGGAGAATTTTGCTATAGACCAGTCGAGTAATATTTGAAGATGAAATTGCATTTATTTTAAAGAATGGAAGATGAAAAAAAAAGAAAAAAATAATAAAATAACTTTGTCACTTTCTGGTCGCTTCCTCTCGATCAACATTAAGTAAAACTACTCTTCTGGTTGAACAAGAATCTTCACAGCGGGCGGATTCTGCAGTTGTGCGGGCCACTGCAACTGAGCGGCGCTGGTTGCGATGCGAGTTTCAGATGAATGTGTCATGTAGTACTATGGATGGAATACGAGATAATTTCTTTTATGATAGTTCTTAAGTTCACATTTTATATCTTTGACTGGAAATTTACCCGTTACCAGCTGCGGTAAGGATGGCTTCCTTGACCAGGAGGCCATCCCTACCGGATTGCGTAATCGGTACCAGATCTGAGAAAGAACTAAAGACAGGCTTTTCTTGGTACCCATGAGTTGTTGTATGAGCGAAATCGTATTCAGTATGTCAATACGGTTCCGAAGTGAGTTGGATGCGTGGCGCATCCCAAGCGATCGATCAACGCTCTACGGTTTTTTTAATCGAGCACGAGCAGACACCCTGCACGCTTATCAAAAATTAACAACAGGAATTTCTTTTGCAACTTTACGAGTCACGTGTCTGTCATAAAATTTACATAATTCACATTTAAATACATTATTTGAAACATAATTTCGAAAACTAGTATTTTCCGAGTCTGCAAATTTTCAATCTGTTGGGGTGTTTCAGAAGAAGCCACTGCTGTACAATGTCCAATTGAAGCTCCATTGAACTTTACCTATCATACCAGCGCCGGTTCATGCAGCAGTCGGATATCGTCGATCACCAGGTAAGCTACACTTATAATGTTTTTATTTATTATCCAGTACCTATTTGTTTTGTTTGTAGATGCGCTGAATGGACGCGGCTATCGTTTCGCTATCAGGCTTGCCCAGAAAATCCTACCAAGGAGGCTTCAGGTACTTTCAATTTTTACCACGGCTGAATAATGAAAGGAGGGTCTGGAGGTTGCACTTTTCGAGCCTAATGACACAGCTAAGTGCAAGAAGCCGTTATTAGCATGACTTCCATGGAACCAGTCCCCATCATATTTTATAATGATCTTAATGTTGATGCACTTTAACGCTGGTTTAAGAGGAAATGATGGTCAGGATAGTCGGGGAGGGTCCCATAACTCGCTCTTATAGCACATACGAGTAAGCTTGGGTAAGCAAAAGTATGCTGCCACTTACATGTGCACAAGGAAGCTGCGTCCACATATTAACTTCGCCCACCCACAGATCCCTCCCACCACACAAACTCCACCCCGACAAGTGAGCATGGACGGCCATGCACTATAAATGCTGTAGAAGTTGCGCTCTTTGAACATGGTGACACAGCCAAGTGCATGAGGCCGTCATCAGCTGTTCGCACACAAGAAACTTCACGCCCGCACTCCGCCACGCTCACAAACTCCTCCCACCACGCAAACTCCACCCACAACCAATCAAGATGCACCACCACGCATCGCAAATGCTGTGGAAGCTGTACTCTTCGAGCGTTATGAGCGCAGCCAGTGCACGAGGCCGTCATTAGCCTGGCTTCCATGGAACCAGTCCCCATCGTATTTTATAATTCCCTTAATGTTGATGCACTTTGCGTGGTTTGCAAGCGCTGAGAGGAATTGATCGTCAACACAGCAGAAGAGGGGGGAGATTAGAGCTAAAATAGTACAACCACCTGAACACTTCATTGAGTTAACACGTGGCCACAGAGATAGCTTGCACTTTGAGCCTCCTCCAGTTTTGTCCTCAAGAGGCTTTTAACCTCTCTGTAGCCAACGATAGATGTCTTGAGGAAGTTTGAAAGTAAACGTCGTTGTAGGGTAATAAATCCTCATGTTTTTCTGGTACACGCCGATAGAGCAGCGGCAATTTGAGCTGTTACTACACGCGTGGCTAGCGGATCAAATCCCACAGACAGTCATTTCAAAGTCAACCAAATCTTCCTTCCCTTCGGATTGGCTTTTCCCACCACATTCATCCGAAATGAGAACAGAATGAGTTGTATTTCGGCAAGTCCGGCAAATTAGTTGCACTGATTGGCACAAATCAAACTACCTGCAATACTTTGCCTATGTTCAGTGTGTAGCCCTCATGAAGGCCTTGGAAGAGGTCTGATTCTTTTTTTTTGCTTTTTGGGCCATTTTCCCGCATCGCTGCTGTATGGGCTTCAATGTAGGCCTTTCAACTACAAACTTGCAGATGTACCCTGTGAAAAACCCCAATTACTCTCTGAGTCGACCTTAACATTTTGCCAGGTTGGAGCAGAGCCAGCATCACCAGAACTAATTTTACCCCTAGCGCACCAAACATCTGAGCCAGCAAGTCATATGTACTCAAATGAGAAGAATCAGTCTAATTGGAATGGTCTTCCGTACCACTCACCTCTTTACAGTGTGGTCTTTCTACGAGCTCACAATCCTTCCAACCCGGCTTCTAAAAACTAGGGTACCGTTTTAGGCTTATTCCTTTTGGGTATAAGGAGTTGTAGGTTGCAAAATTTCTTAATTCCTGAGGCCTTCCTGCTGTTTCCCCCGGGACGCGATGCTATTTCTTTTTAAGCTAGGGTAGGGGTAAAGGGATGCCCTGCAAGAACTGCCATGAACCGGTAGGTACTGTAGCAAGAAGTGCAAGCGTATGGCGGGTTGTATGACGCAACCCTGTCATCCTCACATTAGAGTTAGCATCGGAGGACGGGACCCGTCTCCTTAGCAGAAGAATAGCACCGAACCCCCTGATGTTTTCAAGTAGCGAATTTTCGGGGTAGTTCAGTTCATGAACATCTTTTTATTCGTTACGCTGTACTACTTACTAAAACGTAGACTGATCTAGTCGGCCGTAATTACACCAGCCATACGCGATTACACGTCTCGTAGTCAGTTTGTTCGTCGAGGTGTACGTATGAATGCATTTCGTGTCTTTATAGAGGCAGCATTTATCATTGTTAGTGCGGTGAAGGCCAATTAGTTGCCGACGAGCCACCGAGCTGGACTGATTTATAACCACGAACCAATCGAATGACTCCATGTCACGAGGATAGGGGGAAAGGAATGGCTTGGTAGCTGGCTAGTGAGAGCTTGGACCTCTTAAAGGGGTTTTTCTACTGTAAGAGCCTTTTCGATCGATTCTCGTAGAGGTAAAATATAGTCGTCATGACCATCGGCATGAATTAGTGAATTTGGGTGGTGCTTCCAGATTTTTGCTACATATTGACTCTCGACGTAATAACACTTGTTGAAGAAACGCAAATGAATATACTAAACTAATAAATAAATAAACAGGTGAATAGATGAATGGTTCGGTCAGCTCGTTGGCATTGCTGTGGCCAGGTTGTTTACGCCAAATGCTCCGTAAGGCAGGTTGCGCTCAAGCGCGTGTACCCTTGATTTGGTGAAGTTGGAGAGAGTTTGCTTGGAAGAAAAATACTAGATGAAATCGCATTCGCACGGAGTCTAGCTAACGGCCCGGTGTTTAGTTGAGATGCGCATTTCCCGCGTACGGAGGTGCAAATCTCGACATAGAATCTCACCTAGGTCTACCGTAGAGTCTTTCATCGGCCCGCTGGTTGGCCAACGGCCGCTAGATCTTCTGCGGAAGGGTACAAACCCTAGCTTCTCCTTGTTTTGGGCTTCACCAGCTGCTTTGGTCGGCTGTCTGCCTGTGATTGTTTCACACGAGATGCTGGGTTGTGAACAAAACTTTCGCCCCAGGCGGGACTAGAACCCGCACCTCTCGCTTTCCGGGCAAGTGCGCTACCAGTTACGCTACCGGGGCACCATTTCATCCCAACTCAGCTTTTCATGGTATACGTACCATAGCTTTCAGCACTCACACGTATAATGTTGAGCCGGTTAGCCGATATCGGCAATGACCGCGAGGCTGAAAGCTTTGAGCCTGAAACGCTGAAAACTGCAGGTTGTTTTTATTTTCTCGGAAGAGTACCATTTGACCAACCTCATGCGGATTAATACCTCAGATTTCCTTGAAAGGATTCGATCCGTGCAGCGCTCGCATGACAACGGCACTTCTTGCCACTACTCGCTCGTGCTGCTTCGCAGATATCTACCTACACTTATAAAGTTAAGTAGTTGCAAACCTTCTGGAAAACATCTTAGGATCTTTCACACCAAAGCCAATTAGCAGCTGGCTATGAATCCGTTCCTCAGCGTGAGAATGTGCAAGCCTGGTTGTACGGAACACTTTATCAGCAGTGCAATCTAATGAGTGACATCATGGCGGGCGCCTAAAAGGCTTTGCGGTACGTACGACGCGTCAAGGAATTTTGATCATTTGTGACAAATGCGAGGATTAACTGCGATAAATTGACAGACACGTAGGGAGGCAAATTACGAGATAGCGAAGTCCTTCCGTTGGAAGAATGTTAGTTAGGGAATCGAATAGAAGCCGCTCTTCGCCATCACAAATTGGGGTGGGGCATCGCTGACTATCGCAACTTAATCTACGAAAACATTCTTAGGCGGTTTAGCTGCTAAACTTGTAAGTACTTCAGAACGAATTGGAGGGGTGGGAGCCGAATGCGTACGGGGTTCCGGCTCCTCTTGCCCTTTCCCTCCTAAACCAAATGGATGGAGATGCCCCAAGGAAGTCTACCTTCTCAGGTTCGAAAACCAGCCATACATCTGATGAAGTTCAGATTGAAGTCAAGCCGCTTGGCACCAGTTCCGATTCACAAAAACTCTGCTCTATATCGTTTTATCTCATAATAACTTGTCATTCTACTACAATCGAATGCAAGGGACGAATTCCTGCGCTAAGCTGACGCGCATATGGCTAATCCATGGGTGTCCACTCAGCCTATACATCTCAATTGAGATGGCAGTAGCGTTCCATCTTCGAATATGATTGCTCATCGGCTGTAGTTCGTCGGTTGAGTGGCCGTAGCATGCGACGAGTTAGATAGCGGCCGTTCCTCACACTCGAACAGAATTAGGTCACCCTCATCCACTCAATTTGCACCCTCAACCCAGTCCATAGCACTCGATAAAGCCGCCTCAAATAACATGCCGAGGGAATGGCCACCACGTCCATTGAAACCTTTCTGGACCCTGAGAAGTCCAGGAAAACTGGAAAATTGCCCAGAGAAACGCTAGTGCGTAAAGGTGGTTCCAGACGTCCGCTGGTGCGCCATGCTCCCGTTCTCCGCCCATGATAAAAAGACGATTGAATCTCTCAAAAATGACATAGAGGCTGGCTGAGCTCGGCCCTTATTGAGGTCCAGTGTTATGGCTTGAATATACGTATAAGGGATCTCGGAGAATGAAGAACTCGAGTACCGTGCTATGGGTTCATTTGTGCACTTTTAAAAGTTACGGCCCTAGAAGTGACTGCAGCATGTGCGTTGTACGCCAATGAGCGGTCCAGGACGATTCGTGGGTTCGTGTGGCGTCCGGTCCAGCCAGGCCTTCCATCCTCCCAAAGTCGGTCAACTGCTATCAGGCTTGTCTGGAAGGATAAAAACACTGGCTTGGCTGGCCTCCGTAAGTCATTATATAGGCCAAATCGTATTCAAACTCTACCCCGAATGTAAAAATGGGAGTGGGTAGAATGCACCCCGCCTCCCGAATCGATTGATCAAACGGAGAAAATGCTCTTATCTTTTGAAGCAAGACTGGTTCAACCACGGTTAAAATTCGCCGTAGGCGACACGTAACTCCAAATCGCTTTTAACTGGCGCAACGTTGCACCATATGGTTCCATCACTACACCAAGGTGAGGCAAATTCAGCTGTTGAAGCTGTACGCATTGTCACCTCGCCTCCGTACTCATATACAGCGGAGCATCTGTCCACGTTTTGACCGATAGAACTGGTGAGCCCTAGACAGATCGGGTCTTTTCTGACTGGCAAGAGTGATGCCGGTCTACTTCTTTCGCGTAGTACACTACTTGGACCTTCTCTCCCATGTTCTCCTTACCCATCAAAAGCGTCAATGCAGACGTTAGCCGGGCCGCGTTCATAGTCCGTCGCGACTCCGGAGATTAGGATAGTACGCGACAATGAAAAACATATGTATTGACGGCGAGATTAGGATAGTAGAGATTAGGATAGTAGTAGATTAGGATAGTGCGCTGACAAGATTAGATATGTATTGATCTATTCGCTTGAAGTCGCCCAATCTACTACTCTCCAGCGATTTCAATCGATACGTATCCAATCTTGTCAGCGCAATCTCCTACTCTACTACTATCCCAACCCTAATATCCTGTCGCCTACTATCCTAATCTCCCGAGTCGCGAACTATGAACGCGGCCTTAGGGAACGAGGCATTCCACAATATGCAACGATGCCAAACGGGCCATACGTTGGGATCTACGAAATAATGAGGGAAACCTCAGATGTAGGGAAGAGGGGCGGTGAGCCAAGCTTGCCTTTGCGGATGAAAGTTTTGAGAAACGAGGTCACTATGGTCGGAGAGAGGCTGTTAGGCAACGAAGTAGATCAAGACAAGGGGCACAACGACACTTTTTTATAGGCTTACGCAGCGGAAGCTTTAAAGGTAACAGCGAACGTTGAATTGAGGAGCCCAGATAATCATGAGCTCAACGCTGATCACAATATGGATAAAACTGCACCAACTGAATCTGGCACAGCGAAGTTTTGTGCACGGTCATCCTAAATTTGTGAGAGTAAAGACGTTGCGTATCGCCGTGCTAGCGTACGGACTTCTCAAATTCGGCTGTGGAGTGAAAGTAGTACTCTCGCTCTTCATTCGGGAGGTCATAAGTTCTCTTCCCGTTAGAGTGCAACTTTCAAGAGCACTACCGCTTCTCCACGACGAGTTTGAAAGCCCGGAGGCTAGCACGATTTATTGTAGCGCTTTACTTCGAGCCAACTTTGACTGCTCACAACTTCCTTGGCAAGTTCATTTTGCAGTTTTGGTCTCCATGCTTTGTAATCAGCATTTGCTCTCTATCGATATATCTGGGTATCAATGCGAAGTTCCATGGGAAATTGAATGCCGCCTCCGCCTGGTTGTCGCCATAGGCAGTTCTGCTGGATTTGCCCATGACACTGAGTGCAGCGAGCGTATGAATGCGTTTAGATGATGAAAAATAACCGCAATTGGAGCGTCCAAGGCCAGCCACGCACTTTATTTCTTCTGAGAAGTAGTGGCCTGAATTGTGGCTCGTGGGAAGCCCGTGTTGTCCACTAAGCAATCTTAGCTCCTATTTAAATTGCAAAAATCAAAGGGAGATGAGACCGCCAGTAGGTGCGGGCCCACAGCTTTTATTTCTGATATATTTCATCGTGTATTCCGTTTCTCGTTCTTGTTCCCTTCATGAAATCTTCTGGGCATGCGCCACGTATTCAAGTTTAGCTCAGAATCGAATATTGCACTTAGTATTCGGCCTGAACTGAAAGGGCACCTTCTACAATCAAATTAATCGAGTAAATAAACGCGCTTTGAATTAAATATCCCTATACATTGCGGTCTAGGGACTGTACCACATCAGGAATTATCGTCCCATAACTACAGTACTCGCAAAATTGGCCCATACAGTATGCTGACGTGAATGCTGCGTCGTGGCACTGCCCGGCTCGTCACACGTTTTCGCGCACGGTTGGCAATCGTCGCGGAGAATCCTACGATGTTTTGTGAGTTTTATTTCCTGGCATGAGCCTCAAATTTTTCGCGAAATCGTTCTCGACATCAGGTCGCCCTAGACTGCGACCATCTCCTATACGCATTAATGAATATTCGTATTAAGTCAGAGTCAATAAACGGAGAAAAATCACACTGGCAATCGCTGTGAGAAGGTTATTCAGAAGCGGCTCCGCGACCGAACGTAGTTTGTTTTTCCTTTCAAAAACTTCAGTATCCCCCTAGCAATTTTGGCAACTTGCAGAGCGTCCCCACCCTTGAGGGTTAAAGGCAGCGAACAATGGCTCGAAAGCGGAACAGTTTTGATGCGGACGATATTGATGACGTCGTTGGACGTCATTGGTGGGTATGATCCCTCACCGCGGTGGGGATAAGTTGGACCATCTCCAAGCCCCTTACGCCATTGGCACCCACGATGACGTAAATCAAACCGTCCCGGCCACTGTGTCCATGCTTTTGACCCAGATAGTACAAGATGCACTTGAATCCGTCGGAAGCAAAACCAGTACTAGCTCCATTTAGATGTTCATCCAGTGAAAAGCATCGTTGTAGATAGTGGACCAGTCAGGAACATCGGGACGAATTGGGATCTCAGCAGATGCGAGTTGTCAGGAACTTACTCTATATTGTGGCGGGCTACGCAACTACACTTCACTATAAACAAGGTAACAATATTCGTCTCCCTATGTGTCGTTAGGCTGAGGTGGCGGTGGTGGGCGTGGGCGTGGCGCTCGGTGCGCTGCGGTGCGTCGCGGTCGCATCGGTGCACAGCTGTTTGCAAATGCTGTATCATCATTTTGGAACGCTGCCGCAAGAATGTCAGGAGTACGACAAGGACTGTAAAAGAAAACTATTAAAATGCCGTTACGAGGTCAGCTTTTGTTCAAAGTAGAAGCCGCACGCTCCGCCGCGCACTGTCGAGCTCCGCCGCCGCCTCTCTGTATCGCCAGTATTACACTTGATCAAGCGAAGGCATTAAAATAACTGTCCAGATCCACAAATCCATTCTCAATTGATTTTCCCCGACTAAGCACGCCCACAGGGGCGACAACGACAGGCATGGGAATCGATTGTCACGGGGCGGCGGAATGTCATCCAGGATGGTGGGTCTATTCGAAGTTTACCAATTTATTGTGGCTCCAGACAGAGTTTCCAGGGTTGGGCCATGACTAGCTAATTTTCGGCTTCGCATTTTGAGTACATCGTTGTAAGCAGGAAAAAATGTTTAGGTGATTGGATCTCCTCATATAAACTACGCAACGATACCGTGTGGACGTGCTTAGAAAGTCGACAATATGAACACTTTACCGCTGTCCGAGCACATGTGCGACGAGGATGCCAAACAGGCTACCAGTGTGTCCAGGTTGGCGAGCGTTTCTTCATGTTTGCGAGCTCTCTCGGATTTTCATGTAAATTGCTTCGAGTTTCATTCGCGTGGTCGTCATTTGTTGCAGTTGAACTTTGTCAGATAATGTCCTACGGTATGAGGACTGTTCGGAAATGATCGTTGAGACACGTGACACGCTGGTACTTCATGGAGCTCAGGTAACACTGACCCCTCATTTGGAAGCCCACCGTTCAGTACCCTACCTGGCGACCTGTGGGTAGGATAGCCTTAGAAGGCCTGGTGTTTTTGGTTATCGCACCCATTGGTCGGCCATTGTCGAGCAGCACCATGGTTGTGCGTGTGTTGGTGAACATTCAATGAGTAGTTCTACCGAGCTCGGCCACCACGCAGGCCCAGCGTACCCACAAATTGTCGTTATAGCTCCACATAGGGTTAAACTCTAGCTGATATAGGCCATCACGGCCACGTCCGCTGAATAGCGTAAACTGAGTGTGACACTGCTGCTAGAATGCTCAGCCTACCGTCAGGCGCTAGAGAGCCTGTTCTTTGATATTTGTTCTAGCAGAGAGCGGAAGTGGTGTGGCAAGTGGCGCTGCTTACCACGCGAGCGGTCTGGGGATCAATTCCTGGGTCGTTCACCGCCCAGGCCAACCAAGCCTTCCATCCCTCCGGGTCGGTTAATTGGTACCAGACTTGTCTGGGAGGATAAAAACACTGACTTTTACAAGTCATTTTACAGTCACAATACAAGTCAGTCATACAAGTGGCTCCTGCAAGCCATTTTATGGACCAAATCGCATTCAAACGGCCACACCGATTCCATTCCAAATAGGAGTAGAACGCGTGGCGCACCCCAGAAAGTGATCGATTAACGTGGATGCTTATGCTTTCATTTTAGGAGGACTGCCCACTACGTGGTCGATACACATCGTCGGCCTGCCAACATCCGTTGCTGTTTCTTGGATGCCATAAACCGGACGAGATTCAGATTGCCACCGAATGTAATCCGATACGAAAAGGTTCGCATGGTTTTCAGCTTTTCCTATCGGGCAGCACGTGGAACTGACACCGGAGGAAAGTAAACTTTTTTTGAAATCTCCTTCGTTTGTTCATCTGAGATGCTCGACTGGTCAGCTTTGGAATCTTGGCATCAAGCCAAAGTGTATTATTTGCCGCGAAGGGGTCCGTAAATGATGTGAAAGGCCTAAAATTGGAGGGATTTCTGGCCTTTTGGAAGGTCTTTTTGGTGAGCCTTTCTCGTAAGCTGCCGCTTTATCTCCTGAGACCAAGTATGCAAAACTCACCTGTGTTATCGGTGCTTTCAGATGCCGATCTTTACTCGTGTGCGGCTCATTTTGAACACAACGATGATCACTACCTAGTGGTAAGAGATGAACTCTCGGCTCAATATCAGTGCATGGTGAGCTTTTTATTCCTATACTGTGCCCTTTCTGTGATTAACGTAGTTGGGCCACATCTCTAGAGCTACCGCTAGTCTCGGGGCAGTGCGGAAGCACATGGGAAGGGCGCTAGGCTTTCATAACTTGAGTCAATGCACACACCACTGTACGGCTACCTTATCAAATTCCCTGGTGTCTGCGTCTCTCTCGTCCCCATGTTTTCTCCTCTGTGTTTCGTCATCATATGCTAACTTGCTTCAAAAGACTTATTTTGTTGCTCTCCTTTCTCTTCTCTTTTTTTTTTGCCCTTACTGTTTCTCTTCAATATGACCGCAGGGCCAGCATGTGGGTTGCTGCCATTGTGCCTTTATGTTTTTATTGAGGAATGTGAACTTTCATAGTTGGGTCAAATATGAAGAAAGATTTTCTACTGTGTAGAGCCAACTTCATCTTTTCTGCGCTCATCGCAGGGTTTATAGACTCCCTTGGCGTGCATGACCCTATCGGTAAGCTCTGAGAGCGAATTTTTTCTGCATATTTTGAGCTATTCATTTTTTTCACATATTTATCCATTCATTTATCAGAAAATCCACACTTCCAACGATATCACGCTGAAGATGTTCGACCATGTTTCATGTGATCCGCAATCAACAGCCGGTGCTTTACCATCGTTGACAGTGAACATTTCGCATACAGGTTTGATTTTGCTTGTTTGGGAAGCACAGACTTTCTTTATAGTGGGCTGTGGAGTTTGACTGCCTGGTTAACTTAACTGGTTCAACAAAGTTTGGCGGGGGTGGATCCGTTCCACAACACTAGTCAGTACTATGAGAACAATTTTATTAAAAAACAACGTATTACACGCGAACACAGCGAAATCGTATCACCGAAATAAAAAACAAGGCAATAGAGGTATGCACGGAGGTAGGCGAGGGTCGGGCGCACGGGCCACGAGGTCTAAGATATCTAAAAAGTAAAAAACTACAAACCCTCCTCCCGGACTCTTCCTGCCAGGTCCCGTCAGATCGTCAACAGGGGGTTTCGCGCCCGCACCGGCGCTTGACTGGCATACCTCGTTTGACCCACAGGCACATTTGCCCTTCTTCAACAGACAACTTTATCCTACCACCTGCCTTCAAAATATGACAAAGGTCGTTTCCCACTGAGAATAGAAAATGACCTCTTTGATAGGCGGGAACTTGCACAGAAGAAAGTTCAGTATCGCTTTATATTATATATGACTCTAACCATGAGAGGACTAAGAATTGTTCTCTGTCTAGCCAGTAAGAAGCAAATTTCGAACCATAATTCTAAGAGATTCATTTTTCCTGCATTCGGGCGGAAAACAGGTGCATGGCTTATCCTCAACTCAAATTTCTGATGAAACGAAATTTCAGAACGTTGCGAATCTTCGTTCTTGGCCGGGTTCCTTCACTACTCAAGATCTACAACGATGATTTATCCAATTCAAGCGTTGATATTGACGAATTTGCTGGTGCTGTTCCTCTTTTCATGACATATCATTTGCTGATAAGGTGCTGATAGCTGCTATCAGTCCATCTCATAGTTTCTGCTCGTGTCCCATAAGTCAGTGTACCATCAATGATAAGTAAAATCATATGTGAATATTTTTATAGGATCAGATTGAGACATCTTATAAGTGATGAGCGTTTTCTAGGTGTACTTTGTGCTTTCTCACTTTCATTTCCGTTCTTATATTACATTTGTTTGCATAGTTATAACCTCGGTGACAGCCAAAATTACTATATACAGCCCGAGCGGCTGGAGAGTGAAGCTTGAGAGTGTCGAGAGTGGACGCGCGCGGTCGCGACGCGTCACCTGTGCCACTTGCTCCGCACACTAATTGCCAACGTGGCTTGCATATTATATGTGATTGTATATCTATTAGCATATTTTCCATGACACATTCACGCTTATTTTGCACTTATACACGAATGATCTCGAATTTTCAAGCAGGTAGACGTGTTGTGAAAATCCGGTCTCCCATACGGCCTTGATCAATCGATAACCGTTCTCGCCCTTCTAAACTGCTCCGAACGTGAACGTAATCAACCTGCCGGAATGGTTATCGATTGATTACCTAGTATGGAGCTCTCTGTTCCCTTTGGGTTTCTGATTGTCTTCTCGCTTCGGCCAATGTAACTTGGTGGTTGTGTGTTTTCGTGACGGGACCTTTCCATTATGGACAACTGTTACTTCTTTTTAGAACCTTTATCGCGGAATATTTCCTTGTTTACCATATTTTTCTGTAAAGAGGCTTTTTCTAGTCGAATGTCATTCGTGCCTAATAATAAACGCTCATTTGTGTGTAACATTTTCGGCTAGCAAGTTGTGGATCATTTCTGTGCACATTCTCTAAAAGACTTCCATAGAGCGTTCAGAGTTGGCGATCGTACGTGCGATCAGGCGATTAGGCGGGGAAGGCTACGTACGTAATGATTGGTTTGCTCCGCCCATAGAGCGTTGTAGGCGAGTAGGCGGACTGGCGAGGCCAACTATGGAGCTCGATTACGCCGCTTTTTCTATAAGGATACTGTTGACTCGGGAAAATATGGCACAAGTCTATGGGGTGGCATGCCGATTTTTAAATACGGTCGATAGGGTACGCAACGACTTAACATGACACTGATCTATTTAATTCTTAGCATTGTCATGTTGTCACTGATTGTCTTCGGCCTCTAGGTGAGCTCCGCGGAAAATGCAGGTCAATGGATCTATAGGTGGAAGTAGGTAGGCATGTCCACTATGATGCAGGATGCGAGAAAACCATGAGAAATGGTCCGAAAACGGAGAACCCGAGCCCCTACCCTGCTGCTTTCCGCATTGGTGCGACTCTCATCAGTGTTTCCGTCTTCGACGCTAACTCTCTCTGCTAAACGGCTAGAGAACTGCAGCGAGTGGCTAGCACATCGTGGGCGTTGGGCTCGGTAGCGGACGGGACGCAAGCTTATATCGAAGGATCATACGCTGTGAATTGAAAGGTCGATTAGCATCCTTAGAGGTCGCCTGTCTTTTCACTCGGTAGGTTTGCCCTTTTCATCTATCGAAAGTCATAGTGAAGCATACCTCATTATCAAATCCCTAAATTAACGTTATCCATCGTGCGACGGGAAACGGTAAAGGTGTTTTTCTCTTTCGAGACAGCGCCTTCACTCACCTAAGGGCTGAGGACTGACCTCAGCGTTGGGCACTTATTATGTCTCAATTATTTCAACACATCAGTCGCCTAGTCATCATCGTCCTGCGGTGCTTAATGACAGGGGAGACATTAAACCAGGACATTCAAACAACCGATGGCAGGTGAATTCAGTATCAAATTCAAGAACGCCAAGGAGAGCATCTAGTATGCGCACTTTCCTTACCAGAGACCTATCCTTCCTCATCTACCAGGAAGGTCTTTCAGGGCGTGACAAGCTTTTTGAAAACGGTCTTTTGCATGATATAGGGGCAGATGCGGGAACCACAGAACCATGTTCAATTTTTCCTGAACGGCCCTCTGAATACCAGAAAAGGGGTCCCTAGTTCGATTTCCTTGGTGACAAATTTTTGCATTTCGAGTTGACGTTCCAAAATTCGCGCAAAATGGAGTTCTGATTGTTCTGGTTGGTTCTAACTCCATTTTGCGCGAATTTTGGCACGTCAACTCGAAATGCAAAAATTTGTTACCACGAGGAATCGAACTAGGGACCTCCTTTTCTGGTATTCAGAGGGCCGTTCAGGAAAAATTGAACATGGTTCTGTGGTTCCCGCATCTGCCCCTATATCATGCAAAAGACCGTTTTCAAAGTAAGCTTGCCACGCCCTGAAAGGCCCGCCGCATTACTTCGTTTACAGGAGTCTGCCACAGCTTCTCATACTTTCAAATGAATTTTTCACACATTAACTCTTTATTAAACAAGCCATCATAATTAATTAACAATTGTCCATCCGCCTTCTTAAGAAATGTGTTTTGAGACGCCATATTGTGTTACATGACTCCTGTAAAAGCGATAATTCTTGACGAAAGTATACTGGAACTGTTGAGGTAAGGTTCAGAAGGTCTTCATCGGTGTAGCGCGCTGAAGATGATCCGCGGCGGAGTGTGACATTTATGCCTCATTGCGTTCTTAGAACTGCCTAGCGAGCCGCTAACTATGCGTAGGTCCGTACTTATTAGTGACTAACGATGGCACTGTTAACAATCACGTTCGCAATTCTTCAAAGGGGGGGGGGAGGGGAGGATAAATCGGATATCCGAAAATCACGTTACGCCAATTTTGCGATTTTGCCTAATTCACTACTGTCTGCAATATCACTGCGATCGTCAGAAAAACCCGTCAAAAAGATACCATTCAAGAACCTCTCCGTTCCCCCCATGTAACTTGCCACGAGATGCGAAACCGCCGTTCGAATAGTGCGAACGGTACCGTTGACACGGTCGGTAGACTGTTATCGACTGAGAGTTCTCAGATGATTTCAGTGATGGTGTTTGAAGTATAGTTGGATCTCAGCTCAGGTAGCTCACCACTATTATGCGCCCTTCGGCCGGGTCCAACGCACTCTTGCAGCCCTCTTGTCGAGCGAAATCTCCATGCGGAGTATCTTGAAAAACCTCCATCTGAAAAACGAACTGGTTCCAGAGGCTTTTGCTTTGACTCAAAACTGATAGGATAGATTTAGTTTACCAGGGCTTCCCCAGGGCTCCACCTTGACTTTACGGCTCCGGTATGCACTGGGCCAAGGAAGGAAGAGGAAATCCTGGGAAACCAAAAACTACTCCCTTGTCAAGTCAAAAACGGAGCCCCTTCTCCCTCCTTCAAGGCCCAGTTTAAACTTACTCTGAATGTTAGCTCAACCCCCAAACCCGCAAAACTAAGGTATCCCACCAAAGTAGCTTCAGCACTATAACTTGTTTCACTTGACCTACCTGTTGAGCCTTTCCGCTGCCGGTCAATGATGGCCAAATGTTTAGATCCAGAGCAGGATAGGTAGCTTTCCAGAATTTGAGCAACCGGCTACGAGGAAGTCGAGACGAGTAAGTGATGAACCCTACCCGCCGAAGCATTTATATATCAAGTCTGATAAACAACCAAGATCTTTCTTCATGGCTAGCTGATAGCAGCTGATAGCGGTGTTAGGGTAACTGAATGAAGTGAGCTTAGCGGTGAGCGCAGTTTGGTGAGAGCCTAGTCAGTTGATGTCTGTGGTCTGTCAATTTTTCAAGCTCAGATCAACTCCTCTGCTGACCATGAGAGGTTAAAATCTTTAATATTCAGGGACTAGTGAAGAAACCCTTAGGAGCAGAAAATATAATAATTGTGAAGTTTTGGATATGAGTTGAACAGTCTGTTTCACCCTTAATGAGCGCTCAGAAGAATCGGAGATTTGAGAACTAGGAGAATCGGAGGATTTAGGAATAAAACGTCTGAGACATATTCGGGAAGGACCCTGCCTACTGCGCGCAGTTGAGGAATGTTAATTGATC
>MU869879.1:11490-26019 GCA_036418205.1 Ostertagia ostertagi | reverse complement strand
GAAGATGGATACTTTGTATAATTTGCTGTACTTATCGTAATTCTTGATTAGTACATATGTATTGTGATCTATGTACTTTACCGGTCCATTTCATGATTTATACCTAATTTTAAGTTAATGCCCAGTAACGATTATTCTTCAAATTATTCGTGTGGGGCGGGGTGGGGGTTAAAAGAAATAGGCTTACCTCTCGTATGTTCTTTATGTTTATGTGCTTTGTTACTCCTTTTGCTCGTTATGGTACCCTTTATGTTATTTTCGATATGGAAAGCTGACCTCGGTTGCTAAACTGATTTAGGTAAGATTTTATTCTTCATGGATAAGCCATATATCCGATTGCGGTTGAAATTCTGCAGTACTATTTAACTTTGAAAGTTGATTGGAATTGGCATCATTTGCACCGACGAGTGTATAGAAGTCTAGTATATTTGTAAATTCCTTCGAAAAATCCAGCAGTTAATGAGGTTTGAGAAGATCAAAACTGAACCGCGTTGTTGTGCCCACATTTAGCCTTTGTCCGCCTCCGTGCTCACCTGCTAACAAGCAACCCAGGAGTACCAGAATCAACAGCATTGAAATTCTACATGCACATAGGAATAAATAGAGCACAATGTTTAGTTTTTCTCTCAATGAAATGGTTTATATAAAATAATACAAAATAAGCAATAGCAAAACAGTTATAATGAAGTAGCAATCATAAATGAAATAATGAAACCAATAAAACAGGTAAAGTTCCTCTAGATTTTTCTGATTCACACTCCATGATTTGTCTTATCTTACTGGTTCAGTTGCTACATACAGTTGCGATCAAAGGTGTTCGGCCGAGACGGTTTTTCAAGCATTCAATTTTCTCCTCTTGAAAAAGTCTTGCGAGATTTTTTTTGAAGAATTTTCTTCCGCATGCCTTGAATCCTTAGAACTCAAGGGTTCGAAACTACTAGAAGACACAAGACACTCTAAGGAAAGTGGTTAGTTGAGAAGGAATAGTATACGAAGAACCTCCTCGAAGAACACTTTTGACCGCTACTGAAGGTACTTGAAGCATGGCCGGCCACATTCATGCTTATACGTACCCAGAGCATCTAATCGGAGTTTTTGGCATGGCATTGATTTGGCAGAAGCAAGTATCTATCCAATTCTCTACCTCCCTACTCGACTCGTTGTCTCTCTCGCTCTCTCCAATACGTGGCGTTCTTGCCGATTCTTCCACCTTCACGGATTAGCTGAGCTGCATTAGGCACTTTAGAGTTTCCATGCTTTTTGCTGTGAGAAGAGGTTTCTGTGAACGCAGCCCGCACAGCCCAATATGGCTTTCCTTTTTGTGATACATTGTTCACCAAGTATGAACCACTTCGTATTATTTACATACATGAAACAGAGCCCCTGTAAAGAAGACGCTCCTATTGTCGAAATCCCATCGATTTTTGGACTTTCGTGAACTTTGGATTTTATTTGCACTCACCGTGGTGCACGCCTTACCCTTAGCCGCCTTAGGTACGGACCTTACAATTTCCCTCGCAGCATCCTTCCCAGAAGTCGGGCTAATCCCGGGGTTCGCCTTTAAAATGGAAAAGACAAAAATGTGAAATCAAATCAGGAAAACATGACAAAAATGAATGACTTGTATGGTTGCAATGCCGTTTCAGCGACACTCCAGTATACAAAAGCAGAGATAAGGCAAAATGGAAGCTTCGGTAGTGTAAGTGGCTGAGCAGTTGTCCAGTAAGCAAGAGATATACCCTCCCTTTCAAAAAACGAGAAGAGCGTCGGGTGCAGACCATACACCACAAGTGACGACGGCCTCCAAGTAAATCTGGTTAGTAGTGGTTCATAGTGATAGCTGATTTTGGTAAATGATAGTTGTAATTAGTGACAATCGATAGAATACATTGTCTTCTTCCATCCCTCCGGGGTCGGTTAATTGGTACCAGACTTGTCTGGGAGGATAAAAAACACTGACTTACATCGGCTGGCCCCCGCAAGTCATTGTATAGGCCACATCGCATTCAAACGCCACTACGAATGTACAAATGGAAGTAGAATGCGTGCCGCATCCCAAAAAGGGATTGATCAACGGCAAATGCTTTATCCCTTTATCCTTTTATCCATCACCACTGGCGCTATTTAGCATCATCACTTCCATGCTAAACCCACCCAGACTTATTGCACGCACTGCCTAAGCTGCGAGCAGAACATTTTTAAATTAATGTTGTTTCAAACGCTTGCCTATTTCATTGGCTGCTGTGCTGCGTGTTGCAAATTATGAAGTTCTCGTCGATGCTACCAGTGCTGCTGTAGTATGTTCGTCAAAGCCTGCATTGCAAACTGTGCTATTCACACCGAGAATTTCTGTTTATATTCTTCAATGTAACAAAAAAAAGTGGAGAGGATGACATAAGGAAGTGCTCACAATTGACCAAGACTGTGGAAGAGTAGTCAACCTTTTGTCTATACTGGTATTTGCTTATTCTTACTTATACTTATACGGCTCGTCCTCAATTCATCTGCTTGCACCAGCAATAAAACATTCGTTTGTTCTTTCGCAATCGCCATCCATGGCTGTTGTAAAACTGCTGCATTTATGTGACTGACGAGTGTCCCCATCTCGCAGAAGGTCTCCCTCAAGACCGCGGAAATCCTACGGGAGCCCACTCTACCGTTCTTCTTGTTCACCTGTCATCTGCTCTCCTCATGATATGAGCGGCCCATCGAGCTTGGCGTTTGACATGTACTCTACAGGGTCTCAAAGACGGAACATTCTCCGTATTTATGACATCGAAACACTAACCAATGAATTTGTCTAACCTTGGACGCATATACAGTCGATATCCGAAAGTTGGGGTAGGCGTGTCACCGGAAGTGACGTGCACTTGATAGAAATTGCATGGATAAGCTGTTGCCAGCATGCTTTGCTGATATCAGCGCAATGTATGTTGGAAGCAGGCCTCTCCACATAGTTTCTATCAAGTGCACGTCACTTCCGGTGACACGCCTACCCCAACTCACCGATCTCGATATATCTACTATTCCTTCGGATAAACTGTTCATGGATTCTAGCATACATTATACCAGTTTTATCCTTAAAGGAGGAATTCACGATTAGAATGAAGGTCGAAGAAAGGGAAACTGACCTAGTTGAGGGACCCACGGACCTCCTGAGGGTGCGAACTGACGCGCAATTCGCATGGAAAAATTTGACCTCGGCGACCTATCATGCCTCAAAGCTGGCGGGTCCGGCGATCTCCGCCCACCGATCATCTGATCACTCGCCGTAGTTCAATACGTGGCGAGTGATTAGATAGCTGAGAGAGCGTAGTGTTGAAGAGGGCACAGCGATGAGAGTCGCATCAATGCTCGAATCAACGGGCAAGGAAGGGGTACCATTTCTCGGGTTCTGGGCCGTTTCTCATGGTTCTTCCTTCTTTCGTGTACCACTCACCATCCCTAGGTTAATTTGAAATGGGTTGCTTTTTCATCGTGAATTCGTCCTTTAAAGTGGGCGAAGAGAGGAGTGTTGAGTTACACAGTACCTAGTTGTAGTGGGTTTGAGTATGGCATGCTGTCGTTTTGTTTTCTCACGTCTACCTTTATGTAGCGTATAGATAAATAAAATGAACAAAAATAAAGGACAGTTCCGATCCCTGGGACGTAATGGCCTAAAATGCAGCTCTGTTGGATGACCTGAGGATGGAATTATAGATACAATATTTTTACGGATATCAAAGCTCGGCCGGGTGCCTTTGAAGGTTTTACACAGATTTGAAGGCTAAAAATTTCCCGAAAATCTACTTTTACGTTGCCACTAGATAGTAAGAGCAGTAGCAACACAGTTAGAGCTAGTGGTGGATGTTCGATGATTAGTATTGATTAATCAAAAAATCACAGCTACCTAAAACGCTGCCCGTAGTGCCTAAAAACCCTATATGCTCCACTGGATTCGACAAAAGGTGTTGTTGGTGTTCTTATGAAAGCAAATCTCAAATGTTTTCGATCGTATATAAACGGGAGGCAACGCCGCAGTAACGTCGTCTTTTCCATGATGTTAACGCAAGCTCTTCTGCTATTACTCTTAGCGGTGAGCGACTGCTTAATTTTTTGCTCCGACGACAAGATCTTCATCCGTAATTGTATAAATAATAAGGGAATCCACTGTCCTGCCACACTACCACGTACGGTTTGTTGTCCGCTAGGACAGAAAGCGACTTTTTCGCTTTTTGTGCCTCGGATCTTTCTTCGTTGTGGGAACCACAAGTCCACATTTGATCACTAGTGCACCTGGAACTCCCGTAAGTGATTTCCGCGCCAAGGGCGGAAAGGTCGCTTTCAAAACCTTGGCGAATGTTACACTCCCGTGTACGATGTGTCACGTGCAAAGCGGAGTAGGAAGTTGACGGAAAATTTCCAATTCGGGTGACTTCACAGTGAGTTTGTACGACGGCTGACCTATGTTCGCCTCCAAACGTTCGTCTGGCCTCCTACACCCACCTGCTCGAACCGCAACACATAGGCGACTGCAGTTGTATATAGCAGTTAAACAAAATACTAAATATTATAGCTCTCGAACCTATTTTGGTAACGGTTGTGTGTCAAGAGGTACAGATTTCTGCTTTGCGCGAATTTGTTAGATAAGCGAGTCACTTCTCATCAGATTGCATTAGATTAGTTCTAAGCGCGCCTACCACTCCTCATTAACGCTAAAAAAGAGTACCAAACGAATGCTTTAGTTGGTGTTTCGGAGATATTGGAGGTGTTCATGAATCAAAAAGGGAAAACGAATTCTTAACGTGAAATGATTATTGAGGGACCTTCCATTCCAGGCCATTCAAAGCCATTTCCCACGCATTTATAAGGCACGGGATGGACCCTATGGAAAGCTCGGATTTTGTTGCTGCAATGGGGATGCCCTGACGCAGACCAAGAACGTCAGTTAGAAAAATCTGCGCTGTCACTCCCACGATCTTCGCAGCGAATCAAATCACAGCCCTACACATATCCTTACTCTCTTCTAAAGTTTCGGGTGCTTTTCAGTTTCCCTTTCAGGTCAGGTTACCGAAATTATGACACCAATCACTTGCTCGAAGAGTAAGCCAAGTCCCAGTAATAGGCTAAAGCATAAACCTAACTCTAAACCCAAGCCTAACCTTAGGCTTCAGTGACCGTGCAGCTCTGGTGACCTGACCTAGGAGGAGGACTGAACGTATCCCAAAATTTTCTATAGCCAAACCCTGTTGAGATACGCAAGTTAGGAACGACTTATGTGATCAGTGAATGTGCAGGAGTCGAAAGCTGCTGTAGCACAGGACACGGATCCAGACTACTACCCCGGCAATTACGATGACTACTATGACAGCACGGCTGAAACGCCCAGTAAGTTTCTCAATTAGAGTTGGTCCAAATTGATCATCCCGGAACATTTGGGTCTCAAAACCTTTCCGCTTTTCAATGCCTTTAACAGTGTCGACAGCTACGAGCACAAAGCCGACCACAACAACCACTACGACGACAACTACAACTACCACTACCACAACGACCACAATTCGTTCCCCTGCAGGCACTGGTTAGTTTTTCGAACGCCAAGAAGGTCAGAATAGGTTATTCTTGACAGCCAAAGAGTGAACATATCTGTGAACCCTTCCCACAGGTCATCCTTAGAGGTGAAAATCGGTATTAATGAAGGCATTTGGATGGTGCAGAGAATAGAGGCGTGCCCAAGAAGATGACAGGTATACTCTTGCGAAAGGATTCTCAATCATCAATGGCATCATGAGCCGACAAATGCTCCCAAAAATTGTCTTGGTTCTCAGACACGCCCACCGCCTGCAATTAGAAACGAAGGTATCAAAATCCATTCAGTTGATACCCTTTCTCCCCTTGATTTCGGATTACAGTTTGTAGGAGGCTTTGGGCTAAGACCCCAGGGCTTGTTTCCTACGCTGTCTGGCTAGCGCGCTTCTAGCAAAGTATAGCCTTTCCCGGTTGACCCACTTTATCATAGCCACTCCCTTTGAGCTTTTGCAGGCGCACTATTTGGCAAATCTACTTTCCAAGGGCTATCAGCGTATGGTTCATGACATTTGGTTTCTCATGTTCCAGGAACTAATTGTTCGAATAACCAAGGCATGAATGACGAGATAAGAAACCTTTCGTTGACTACGCATAATTATCGCAGGTAATTTCTAAATTTATAGAGAGAAGGCTTTCTCCCTGATCACAGTGTTTGAACAGTGTGTCTTTTAGATCTCGGCTTGCACAAGGCTGGCAAAAATAAAAGGAAGGAATCTGCGGAAGATTCCAATATGCTGCAACTTAGCGATTACTATTGTCATCTGATATTCGCATTTATTACCATCTGAACATATAATCGGGCCCAGGAAAGCGAGAACAAAAGTCAGAACACAAAAAAACGTCAAAAGAGAACACCTACCCAAATTCGGATCTTATTAGTGGGCAGAAGTAAATGACTCTCAAAATAAAATCGACCATAATCTGCAATTCTAACACCAGAGTTCCTTTTGCTTCGAATAAAAACCGTGTTTAAGGCTGTATTTTTTTTTATGAGATCGGTAGCCTTTTGAAAACGCTGCTAAGAGGTGTGGTAGTGAATAAAAACTGGGTTGAAAGACTTAATCTTCCAACACTGAACACTGCTCCACGTTGATCGAGCCTCGGTGCTGACGTCGTCAACGTGAACTCTACCACTCTGCCAAAGCGGCTAGTGCCGACTTGTGGACTAGCAGTTTAGGCGTATAGCAAACGGTAAGACGAATGTATATTCATGGAGAGAATTTGCCGCGAGTGTCCCTCAAGAGGCCCGTCGCGAAGGAAGAGACGCAGACGCGGCAAAGGACGAGTCGCAGCGCATACTGTAGCGGTTGGGCGTCAGGTTGAATAGAGTGTACCATACTACGTCTCATATCGCACAGCACGCGCTGCCACTCGTCCTTTGCCGCATCTGCGTCTCTTCCTTCGCGCGCGATGGGCCTCTTGGGGGACACCCAAGGCCGGGTATGGCCGCTACGAATGCATACTTCGTGCGGAGTCGATCCTCCAGCTTCTAGGGGGTCTGTCATCTACATCGTGGTACATTTACCCTTGTTCGACATCCTGTTCATCGTAACACCTGTCTTTGAGTCTGTAAGGTCGGGTAAGGCCGCTACGAATGCAGCCTACGCGGCGAAGCACGCCCCACCAGCTTTATGCGGATGTCCGTTAACTATATATCTATATTGTAGATGCATTTACCATTTCGGCCTCCGTTTATTGTATCACGTGTCTTTGAGACTTGGATGAACTCCTTTACAGGCTCAGCTAGATACCCCTCCTGCCTCGGGGCATACGTCTTCTTGACGGATCCTCGGTCACGAGTAATTCAATATTTAAAGTCATGGGCGATAATAATATACGACTTGAAAATTCATTGTGTATGTAAAACTTCGAGCAAAGCTGAACATCAAAATGTCTTGTTTCGATTCGAAACGTTGCACACTTGCAGGACTATGACTGCAACTTGGAAACTACTGCTATGCATCTGCGAAAAGATGTTCGGTTAAACAAGACCCAACTCTCTCTTCTGGCGTGCAGGAGAATCACTATTTAGTGAGGAAGGACCAAGCCCGTACCAAAGAACAAGCGCTCATAGCTGTAAATTGAATCAGTTCATTCAAACAACACAGCATCATTTAATTAAACACGGCTTTCCAGGGTGTTAAGCAATGGTGGAGCCAAATTAGAGTGACTGGAGGTATTGGACGTGGTGTCACGTTACACTTGTTTAATGTTTTGGGCAAAACGACGAGTGCGTTCACCAGGGTATGGAATCTTCTATGGATTTTGCAAACCTATGCAAATCCTTAAAATGATTGTAATTTTAGATGGCTTGGGCGACCACTCAACATTTGGGTTGTGCCGTCAATTCTTGTGGGAATAGCCATTGGTCTGTAGTATGCCACTACAAGCCTGGGTTGGTTAGCATTTGGGTTAAATAGATGTTTTTAGGACGCGCTGAGCGGCGTGGATTTTTGATAACGTCATGAACGCCATTGGTGGAACGCATTGAGGAAAGTGGTATCCGATACGGTCGGGTGCCCGACAGGAGGCCCTTCGTGCGCGGCAAGCACGGGCAGAAGTCAGCGGACGAGTGCGCAGCGCATATGGTGTTGTGATCGCTACTGCAACTCGTCAGCGACTATGCCGCGCGACGCGGACTTTACTTCGGGTAACCGCCTCCAAACACACTACATTTTTGCTCAGCGCGCTGATGGTGGAGATATATCTGCTCCACCAATAAAATTCTGTGACGTCAGCAAAATCGCAACGCTACAGCCATCGTGATCACCGCCTTGGAGGGATATTTGGCCGTAGGACTAACTGATGCAGAAGAAAGGAAATCTATAATAGTTAAACGAAAATGATTGTGCACTTGAATTCAAGATTCACATTTTCAGAGGAAATATCGTGGGCCGGCAGATCTACATGAAAGGAGCTCCATGTACAGCTTGTCCTGTATCCTACAAGTGTACCGCTATGAAACTTTGTTCGCCTGCTTGAAAGCTCTTCTCTTTCTCTAAAGAATTATTTGACATGTGCAAGCCAATAAAATTCTTTTTCTGGACCGTTGTAATTCACCCACACAGATGATCATTCAGATTTGTACTGCTGAAGACTACGAAACGAAACCCGTGATTCACGATCTGTCGGCGTCTTCTCCTGTGTAGGTAGGGATTGAAGAGATATAGAGTTCTTCCGGGATACGAGCCTAACTTCTCTTTTTTGCCAGGTGACAATTGCCTACTCTCAGGGATAGCAATCTGCTCACAATTCAGGCACAGTTTAAAGGAAGGACCTGTTACTTGCTAGCCTTCTGGAAGAACAGCCATTGAAATTCGACTCACTTCATTTCAAACACATCGTCATCTCAAACCCATCGTCGTCTCATGCTGGCAATTTAGAGTTCCTAGACGAGCGAGTATGGTCCTGTGCTTCACGGGGATTTCCTATGTACAATGGAAATGAGGAATTGTTATATAGTGAATCGCTACAAATTTTATTACTCCAGATCAGCCTTCTTTTCCTCTATGTTAGCTCGCGGCAGTCCCGTTCACTCCTCGGCAGCCCTCACACACTGAGAACTCGGGCTGGGGTTCTGAGCCACTTCCGGGTGACGTCCTAGCATCAACACTGGTTTAATACTTTTGCGACTTTTAGACATGTTTGGTGTGACGGGGGCCATCAACCGGCCCTGTCAACCTGGGCCTGACGCTGGTACTAGAACCATTTTTGCAATTTTTGCAAGGCATGGTTTAGAGCCTCGGCAGGGATCGAACTCGCGGTTTTTCGGAGGTGCAGACATGAGTCTAACCTCTTAACCACTCGGCTATCCCTGCCTGATTTCCCAATCAACAATATACAGTTAAACCATTCGACTGCCCACACTCAAGAGTCAAGATTTGATCACCGTTTTTCCGGTTGTTATTAAGGAATCTTTCCGCGGGAAAAGCTCCGCCTCCATTACCACAGAAAAACGATACCCCTTAGGCCCCTAGCCTCATGAGCATAGCAAAAAGAACGGAACATAAGCGTTAGTTTCGATAATACTAATCCTACACACAAGACAAAATGATCACTCTTTCCGTGGAAGATTCCTTTAAGGTATCGTTTTCTGTGGTAATGAGGGCGGAGCTTTTCCGTGGAGGATTCCTTTAAGACCTAATCTACTGGAGGTAGGTACAAGTATACTGTAAGTGGCTGCTGAGTCAATCTCTTTTGCTGAGCCATATATGTAAGCAGAAAATAAAGTATTTCTGAAAAGATACATAAAAGCAGGCTGCATGTCAGGAGCACGGCCTCAGTGTTTTTTTCAATACACCGAATGCGACTCATCCCTCTTTCGCAATAGGTTCCACGTGTTCGCTATGCGTTGGAACCCTCAAGAGGCTCTAAAATCCTCCAGCATGAAGCTCACTCGAATAGTTCCATCTTGCTTCGCCGGTCCCTTCCACTGCATAATTATTTAAAAGGGTCCGTTGCTTGTGGCAATTGCTGAAATTTACCTCTATTTATAATTACTCAATATATCGGTGGAATACAAGAGGGCAACTCGGCACTCCATGACCAATTCTTATGCACTCCTGTCTCTATTGAATATAACTGTTGTTTTTTTCTGCTCACATAATTTTTTCTTGTCTGAACAAGCTCACTCGCTCAGTAGCAAGGGGGGGGGGGTGGAGGTTGGTTACAAAAAAGTTCTTAACCTTCATTCCTATGTTCTTTTGCTTATTATAGTTTGCTACTCCTTATTACCCTTCATGTTCTCATTCCCATAGGAAGCGTTGACTTCGGTTCCTAAACTGATTTGGGTAAGGACATTCTTTATGGATATTAGCATGTATATACCGATTGCGGTTTTGAAATTCGGCAGGAGCTATTTTAACTTCTGGAATTTGATTGAAAATGGCTATAGTTGCATAGAGACATGTATAGAAGTATATTGCTATTTGCTATTTATTTCGAAAAATCCACAAGTCAATAAAGTTTGAAGGGATCGAAACTGGGTCGCGTTGTTGTGCCCATGTTTAGCCTTTGTCCGTATCGCCGTGGCTCCTTCAAGTAACAAGGCAGCCACGAATGCATTACGACAGCAGTTCAAATTTGTTTAATTTAATTTAATTTAATTCAAACATTTACAATACAATAGGAACTAAATAGATGCACAATCTTTTGGTTTTTCTCGGCTCATAAAACAGAGTATATATATAAGTATAAATACAAAATAAGCAATAGCAAAACAGTTATAATGGAGTAACAATAGTAAAAAAAGACAATGAAACCAATGAAATAGGGAATTTCTTAGAATCCTTCTGCTTCACACGTCATAATTTCTCTTACCTTACTGGTTCACTGTACATAAAGTTGTAGCGAGAAGGTATTTTCAAGCAACATATTTATTTCCTCTTGGAAAAGTTGCGTTGTTTGAAGAATTTCCTTCCGCGTGCCTTGGATCCTTAGAACTCAATGGTTCAAAACTGACAGAAGACACAAGACACTCTAAGGAAAGTGGTTATTTGAGAAGGAATGGTATTACGAAGAACCTCCTTCGAAGAACACTTTTGACCGCTACTGAAGCACTTGAAGTACTTGAAGCATGGCCGGCCACATTCATGCTTATACGTACCCAGAGCATCTAATCGGAGTTTTTGGCATGGCATTGATTTGGCAGAAGCAAGTATCTATCCAATTCTCTACCTCCCTACTCGACTCGTATTGTCTCTCTCCGCTCTATCAATATGGCGTTCTTGCCGATTCTTCCACCTTCACGGATTAGCTGAGCTGCATTAGGCACTTTAGAGTTTCCATGCTTTTTGCTGTGAGAAGAGGTTTCTGTGAACGCAGCCCGCACAGCCCAATATGGCTTTCCTTTTTGTGATACATTGTTCACCAAGTATGAACCACTTCGTATTATTTACATACATGAAACAGAGCCCCTGTAAAGAAGACGCTCCTATTGTCGAAATCCCATCGATTTTTGGATTTCGTGAACTTTGGATTTTATTTGCACTCACCGTGGTGCACGCCTTACCCTTAGCCGCCTTAGGTACGGACCTTACAATTTCCCTCGCAGCATCCTTCCCAGAAGTCGGGCTAATCCGGGTCTTCGCTTTAAAATGGGAAAAAAACAAACAAAAATTGTTGAAATCAATCAGGAAAACATGACAAAACATGATGACTTGTATGTTCGCTAAATGCCGTTTCCAGCGACACTCAGTATAAAAGCAGATAAGCAAAATGAAGCTCTCAGGTGTGTTAAAGCGGGCCTGAGCAGCGTTATCCAGATAAGTAGAAGAATATACCCTCCCTTTCAAAAAACGAGAAGAGCGTCGGGTGCAGACCATACACCACAAGTGACGACGGCCTCCAAGTAAATCTGGTTAGTAGTGGTTCATAGTGATAGCTGATTTTTGTAAATGATAGTTGTAATTAGTGACAACTGATAGAATACAACTGCAACAGGCTAATCATTTCATTGGCAAAACATTTACATTTTGTGGAGGCCGTCGTCACTTGTGGTGTATGGTCTGCACCCGACGCTCTTCTCGTTTTTGAAAGGAGAGTAGGTTCGAACTCTGCCAACTCAGTATCCTAAAAAAATATAATACTTGTACGGACAAGGAAGTGAAGCAAATTTTGGAAGTAGCGAAAAAAAAAAATCATCAAATACTGTCATAACGCTGGACCTCTATGCAATAACGACTCCGTTAGTCATAGTATAAAGTTCCAGATATTCTCCAGGAATCTTATTAAAGGTAAATCATGTTTTTTTCCGAGTTCGTGATCAGAAATTTTATGTTTTATGATTTTTTATGGTTTATAATTTATGAGATTTTCAAGGTGCGTCCATTCTTGCAATACAAACCCCTGCAGTATTACGAATGAGCAAATGATCAACTACGGGTGACCAGAGAGTTTCCTTTCCTATTCGATAAACTTTCAACATTTATTATATTACCAGTTTGGCTGCGCACGCATTCGCGTGCATGAGACGGGGCTGCAGCGGTAAAATCGGGCCCATCAGTATTTTTGTCTTGATTTTAGCTTTCTGCTCGGTACATCTTACTTACGCCGCAAACTCCGCCCACATCCGGGTGTGCCACGCCCAGCGTTCACATTCAACCTCTACTCCTACTTTCACCTCTGGCATATTTTTTTTCAGGTCTCTAAGTCATCTCGGAGCCGAATTATGAGGTCTTGTAAATGGCGTTATGAGTCACGAATTTCTGAGGCAGACCCCGCCCACTTTGGTGCATGGTTAGCCCAACAATGGCATTCAACCCTACTCCATACCTCAATACTTATGCACATTTTCCCCGGTCGCCGGAACTTCTAGGAACCGAGTTATGAGAGCGGTGGCAAACTCCGCCCACATCCGGGTGTGCCACGCCCAGCGTTCACATTCAACCTCTACTCCTACTTTCACCTCAGGTATTTTTTTTCAGGTCTCTAAGTCATCTCGGAGCCGAATTATGAGGTCTTGTAAATGGCGTTATGAGTCACGAATTTCTGAGGCAGACCCCGCCCACTTTGGTGCATGGTTAGCCCAACAATGGCATTCAACCCTATCCATATGCACATTTTCCCCGGTCGCCGGAACTTCTAGGAACCGAGTTATGAGAGCGGTGGCAAACTCCGCCCACATCCGGGTGTGCCACGCCCAGCGTTCACATTCAACCTCTACTCCTACTTTCACCTCTGGCGTATTTTTTTTCAGGTCTCTAAGTCATCTCGGAGCCGAATTATGAGGTCTTGTAAATGGCGTTATGAGTCACGAATTTCTGAGGCAGACCCCGCCCACTTTGGTGCATGGTTAGCCCAACAATGGCATTCAACCCTACTCCATACCTCAATACTTATGCACATTTTCCCCGGTCGCCGGAACTTCTAGGAACCGAGTTATGAGAGCGGTGGCAAACTCCGCCCACATCCGGGTGTGCCACGCCCAGCGTTCACATTCAACCTCTACTCCTACTTTCACCTCTGGCGTATTTTTTTTCAGGTCTCTAAGTCATCTCGGAGCCGAATTATGAGGTCTTGTAGGGGACGAAATCGAGCTACGTATCTTTGTGGCAAACCCCGCCCACTTTGGTTACATGCCTCGCCCACTGATATCAAATGACTATCATCTCTTCCCCAACCTCATTCTACTATTTTCCCATCTCCGGAACTTATTGGATCCGAGTTATGAAGTACCGTGGCAAACTCCGCCCACTTTAATGCATGCTCCACCTGCCCACAGCACTTGACCCCCTTCCCTCTGCCAACACTTATACGCTTTTCCCCACACCCCGGGACTCATAGGAACCGAGTTATGAGGCTGGTTGCAAACTCCGCCCACTTTGGTGTAAGCTACGCCCAGCCTTGACATTTAGCTTCTCCTCTTCTCCTAACCTGTATCCACTGTTTTCCGGTTTCTAAGTCATCTCGGAGCCGATTTATGAGCTCTTGTAGAAAACGCTCGTCCGCTTCACGACACGCTCCGCCCATTGTGGGCGGGCCTCCGTTCACATCATGTGTGCTGGAAATACCTTAGACATTGCTCCCCTGCACTAATTTCTTTTCTGCTCTGTAGGCTTCCTCCTAACCTAGTTATTGATATTTTTATTGAGCACCGCTTTTCCAGAGAACGCCCCGCCCACCGAGGGTGGGTCTCCCCAATGCAATCTGGCTTACCGACGCACATTTATAACCACTTTTTGTTCCAGTCTCGAGGCTGTTTTTGACTGTATTTGGAATCAACCGATGCACGCCACGCCCACTGTGGGCGGGGCTCCGCTTGGCTGATGTGTGTTTTTTACTTCTAGGGATATGGTATACCCATCCCAAACTTGACCTGGACCCTGTAGGTTGTTGTTCGCTTGATACCGAATTTCGTGACAGACGGACAGACAGACATAGCGCATTATATATAGTAGGGATCCATAGTCAGCTCTTTTATGCGTTGATTTTACTCTGTAATTTGTGTTTCATCCGGTTCCTTAA